>JAODLL010082038.1:0-15514 GCA_026546735.1 Forbesichthys agassizii | reverse complement strand
TATATATAGAGAGAGAGAGAGAGAGAGAGAGGGAGAGATATGGGTCAAACGGACAAATATTCAGCGACGTAAAACGAACTAATATCAGGTCCACCATAATGTGTACTGGCAAATACAAAATAACCTATTGTGCCCAATAATGCACTCATAGCATATTCATTCATAATATTCAATACTTGTATCTTGAATTTTCTAAATTACTTACACATTGAAACATGCATCCAAACAAATATAAAAATATACAAAAATACAGCAATAACACATTTGGGAGTGTTGTATTATATTTGATGCCAATTATGTTGACTAGATATTGCAAATACTGTAAATACTGCCTCGGCAAACACATCAAATTTATATTGTATATTGTATATGATGTATACTGGAGCATTAACAATCGCTTTTATGGTGATGACAGTCACTGGAATGTCAGAACACACTCCTTTAAATGAAAATGTAAGACCTCCATGCTGTCGAACACACTTTCCGTAGGAGTTGCAACGTGCATTTCCCTTTAGTAATTAGCAGTGTCAGGTAGCTGTCAGTGCACATACAAGCCAGAGACAAGAGAGGATCTGACTTTCTGAGAGAGAGCCCTCCTTAAGACACTGTACATTAGATACATTCGCAGCATACTGCACATCTGTCATGAAGTAAAGCCAAAATAGGACCACACACTGGAACACAACACAGCCTCAAAAATAGCATGATGACGTGTGGGGGAGGGGGGGATAGAAGCCTGTAATTCAGCGAGGAGCCTATATAGTGATTAAGCACGTGTAAAAAAAGAAAAGAAAAATGCAAACACACACCACCCACTCTCTGGCTCCTCTGTCTTTGTCGCTAGTCGCAACACTTCCTCGTTTCTACCAAAACGCTTCCACAGCATCACAGATCTAACACCTGATTCAATAGAGTACTAAACAACACACTGCATGTATAGCTTGATGGGTAGATGTTTTAACACTTTCTTTCATCCATCCGGACATGTTATACCAGGTCCCATGCAATACACTATATCCCAACCATAAAACAAACAATGTTAAAGACTATAGGCAACCCTACATTTCTATAGCTCATCCCCACCACCTTTAAAACCACATGATGCCTCCCGTGACAAGTAAGCATTTACAAGCTAGGCCGTCTGTAAATCGGATGACTTTTCTTGATAGTGGAAATGTAAAAGCAGGCACCTTCATTTTACATAATTACTGAAGTTTCGTTTGTATCATTTGTCCACTGATGCCAATTCACCGCACTGTAACAATCAGAGTTGATGTTGAACAGTGCAGCAACATGAGGAAGTGAAACTTTCACCTTCGTTCACAGAAAGAAGAGGACAAAGAAGAAAACAGGAACTCTGCGATCACAATTAGCAGAGCACAGCCAGGCCCTTCCCTCTCTAAAAGATGAGATGTTTACACCACAGAGATACTGAAGCAGATTACAGCTACGTTGTGGTTGGGACAGCTCCCTCTAAAAACCTTATTCACATTCCACAGTTCACTTTGACTGCATGTGAAGTCCTGCATGTTCCCTTGTAAGTTGAGAGAACTATGAGATAGCGATCACTGACAGCTACCCCCATAGTCCTATGTGTTTATACCATATCAACACATGCGGCAAGAGGCAGACTGTTAGTAGGCAGATCTAACGCCAACAACCACACAGATGCAGTTTAAATGAATCCAAGGAACAAACAGAAAGCAAACTGACATAGAGATTAGATAACCTGCTTGCTAAAGTATTTTTGATTGATGTCTGGGAGTAAAAAGGAATCCCTCATACCACCAATATTAGTTTTTCAATGGAAAACACACGTCCCTTGAATTGTATCGATACGGTTGTCTCAGCTACAATATCTACGGCTCTTGTTCATTTTGTTCTTTTCTATTGGCTTTGGCAAGGGGAACGCTTTGCATCATATGAGACCACCTGTTGGACGGGCACAATGTATAGCCGCCATTGTTAGGCACTCATTTCACACATTCTCTCTAAAATGTCACAACACAAGTCGGACACCCCCGCAGTCATTACTTCGCCCAACACCCCTCTTCCTTTCCCCCAACACGGCGCAGTGGAGGCTAGGATACACGACACCAATGCCTGCTCCAGCTAACAGGCCAAATAGATAGAAATACACGGCAGCTTCACATTGCGCTTGAGCCCATGCATGCTGTAGCAGTTAGTAGCTGCTACACGTGTTCATGCTCAAGAAACACCATAGAACACACATACACGCTATCCAGACAGCTTCCAACACATGCCAGTTTACATTCGGACCAATCCCACAATGCAGCATTCCATCCAGCCAAGTCCGGGTAATCCTCATATAGGTAAACACACATGGACAACCATACCAGCATCTCCACATTACACAACTACACTAGGGGTGCAGAATATATTGATTCAGTATCGTTATCGCAATATCACATTGCGCAATGTCATATCGAAAATGTGTGCAGGAATTGCAATATGACTGTGGAAAATTACATGAATATGAAGATGTGTTGTTTTGATATGTTATGAATATATTTTTATGTATTTTCCCATGACCTGTGTGTTTTTATTTATGTTTAAAAATATCGAAATATTGCAATTTTCATGATCAATATCGCAATATCACATTTTGTAAATATCGTGCACCCCTAAACTACACCCACACACTATTCCTAGGCCCAGGGCTAAAACTCTACACCCACACACTCTGAGTGAGGTTTTTTCTTGAACTACATTCCTTTAGCATCAGCTGTCTGTAAGGGTTCACATAACATCTATGCTGTGTTTTTTTTCTTTTCTTCATGAACGTGTATTTATCATTAAGATATAGAAAATCACTTGTCTATGATCGATCTGCATAGTTCATTTCTCACTGCCGTATTCTCAGCATGTTATGGCTAGCTGGATAATTTGCCTTGTACGTTTCAGGAAATCAATACAAGGCTAAACTGCTGAGATGTAATGGAAGCATGAAAAATAAACGTTATATATATAAAATATACAGAAACAAGCAATTTTTTTTTTTTTTTTTTAGAAATGCAGTCTGTATTAAAAGCCTATTTTGAAACAGACAGACCACTGGTAAAAGGTTTGTCTGAAATTCAACATTACAATCAGGTTAGATTTGTCAAGGTACATTATTACATATACTGTTAAAAACAAACAAAATAAACAGACCAAATATAATTCTGTTAATTTAAGTGGCCTGGAAGGTAAACATTTGGTGTTATCCTCAAGTCTAGGCTTTCCAGTACCGGTAAATTTCAGTATAGAAGTGAGGCAAACAAAATAGACATTGGAAAATTAACACTAAAGTTTTCAAAAGAGGCAGTCAAAACAGGAGCATAACCGCCATTTCACTAACAAAAAGTCTTAAGTATATATACTGTATTTATGTATGTTTTTTTTTTCTTTCCAACATCACCCCTTAGAAAATAATAGAGAAAACAGTTCACTGTTATGAGGGGGTTTGGGTGGCGAGACACAAAGTTTGGCACTGAGTCAGAACATTTGATTTGCTTTGGAAAAGGCACTCGACACAAGGGTGGTCTGGTCGCGGGTCATCATCTCTGTGTCATTTCTGTTAAGGTTCCCCTCACCCTCTGAAGAGAGAGAGGGAAAGTGGCACTCTGCACTCCAGCGATAGAGCAGTGTCAATGTCTTTGACTTTGGGAGAGGAAACAAAACCACAGCACTCCAAAAGTGTGTTGAAGAGGGAAGGCAAAAATATATTATCACCAAATAAATCGCTATAACCCAGCTCAGAATTCACAAGTTATTTAACAAAATATACTAATAATCTGTCTTCTCATACATAAATATCCATACATGTGCGCCTAAGCATTTTGTTCCACTTCTTTGCTGTGGGAGGTACAGTTCCAATTCGGAGTGCAAGCGGAGCTGCAGAGAGTTTGCAGAAACTCTGGATCTGACGCGCTGCTGCTGACATCAATCCTGACATTGATCCTGCTGCAAAGATACTCCAGCCCAGGAGAATTCCTGAAGAGTGGACCCCTCCCTCCCTCATCTTTCAGTTGCTCCCCTCCTCCTCCAGCATTCCTCCCTGCGATTCTCCTCCAAGGCCGGGGGTAAGACACGAACAGCTCAACAGTACAGACTTCCTGCAACACACTGGCAGAGAACACAAAGACATTACATTACATGTTTATTCCCAAAGATAGGACTATAAAATAGGCTTTGTAAGCCTATTTTATAGTCCTATCTGCAGGATAGTCTTACAAAGCATATTTTTAAATGATAAAAAGTACATTAACTTTGGCTTCATGCAACTGTTTTGCAGCACCAACTCAACCATAATATGTCCTTTCTCTCAATGCATTCACCGCATCTAACTATATGAATTGCGGAATTGCCTATGGTGCCTACCTTCTCTGAAAGCTTGCGTGAAACCTCAAATTCTGCATGTTTAACGACCCATTTTTTTGCAAAACTAAACTAGGGCTCTTATAGCTGCCCCTCCAGTTCTGTAAATTACGTTAGATTTCCCCAATTTGCCAAACAAAACAAAACCCTGAAAAGTGTAGGCCAAGGCTGGCAGTTAACAACTAGGACGTAAACATGAACTGAAAATGAGTTAACTTGCTTCAGCTAAGAGACCTTCATAAAAATGATTTCAACATCAGTTGGGAACTTAGACTTGTGTCTTTAACGACGTGGCCTATTATGTTGATTGATTTTAGCCAACTATGTCAAGAAACACTCACCATTGCAAAATTAAAAACGAGCCATGAAAAAAACGTGTTAAGTGTTTTAAAGAATGACACAAGACGAGCAGCACTTATCGTCGCCATTTGGTGCTGAGGAATAGTTCATCTGTCTGACGATCTCGGCAAACAGTTCGTCCACCGATCCTTTATTTTTGGCTGATGTTTCCATAAACGGGCAGTTCCACTCGTCGGCCAGAGCTTTCCCCTCCCCGGACGAGACTTCCCTCTCGCCCTCCAGGTCCACTTTGTTTCCAACCAGAATCATCGGCACTCTCTCGTACCTTTTCACGCGAATGATCTGATCTCTCATTGGTTTTATATCTTGGAAGCTCTGCTGATTCACCAAGCTGTAGACCAGAATGAAACCCTGTCCATTTTTAATATAGAGGTCTCGCATGGATGCGAATTGCTCCGTCCCCGCCGTGTCTAGGATCTCCAGGACGGAAGGCGACGAGTCCACCTCGATCTCCTTTCTGTAGAAATCCTCTATCGTGGGGTCATATTTTTCTATGAAGGATCCCGTCACGAACTGGACAGTCAATGCAGATTTGCCGACTCCCCCAGACCCAAGAACCACTACTTTGTATTCTCTCATGGTTCCGAAACAGTATCCCCACGCTGTCCCTCTCCTCCTTCGATGCCTCCTTTGGAAAACGCTCCGAGCTCGCTAGCCGCCCTGTCGCGTTTCAAACCGCACGCACCTCCGCCGCACGGCGCACCCCCACTAGCTCTCCAGCCCGACTCTACCGACACGGGGCCACAGTTGAACTTGTGAATACAGCTGGTTCCGGCGACAGCTTTAATAAATTGACATGTTGAGCCCCGAAGACAACCCCGGACCTTGCGAAAAGGTCCCCGTATTTGCTGCTGTGGAGTGCGAGCTCGCTTCCTGCCAACAATCAGCACGCAGTTTGCGTCTTACGTCACTGCTCAAAGGTAGGCACCGCCGTTTCGTTAAAGCTGCAGTGCTGCCTGCTGCTGCGGTAGCCTAGACTGGTGACGACATAGTAGACTACTAGCTAGGCCTACAGTCACAGCGGGGCTGCTGATCAAAGTCGCCAACAGACCTGCTGACAGCCGCACCTTAAAATCGATATTGCTCATGCAATGGGTTTTTTATCGTTTGGCTAATAGTTACATGTCGAACCACATTTGACGTGCCTAATTTGATGTTTTTCATAGTAATGAAATGTATAATAAATATTATTCCAGAATTGACTTACTTTGATATTTATTTACGTTAGACCACATACAGACCACATACTTAACATGCACAAATCGTTTTTATACAACATTGTCAGACTTTATCTTTTTTATTTCTTATGGTGAACAGAACCAGCAATAATATATGATCAGAAAATGAGGGGTTAATAATAAACACAATTATTCCCAAAATATTGATTTTACTGTCTTATATGCTAAAATTAGCAATTCCGTAATAATGCCTTGTTATTATCAGAACAAATTAAAGGCATGTTTCACACATTTAAACTTAAAAACGGATCAAATTTGACCCAAACCCAATAGGGGGGTTTTAATATGCTGTACTGTATTTCCACTGAAACTCACTGTTTGACTGTCATACAGACCAACAAACCATCATCGTCATAAAGCTATAGGCCTAGTGGTGGCGGCCAGGTTGCCTGTGGTGAGAGACTCAGCTGTAATGTTCTAACATTATCAGAATGTTGTTGGCTTACAGTTGCTGATATAGGCTATGACCACCATGTAACATTTAACTTCATCGCACTACTTCTGAGGCAGTGAAAGTCACACAACTTGAGACCATTGCTATTATAGTCCCAAGTGGAAAAGCCATCTTAAGCTAAGATCGTTTCGTTTAATGTAATCACTTTAGTCATTGCAGGTGAGGTGTCTGAGTCATTAGTTGGTGTCTGAGTGTGTGCGTGTGTGCATTTGTGCGTCATGATAGCCCTGTTGTGAAATGAGAATTGTTGTTATCGCTGCCTGGCAGTGCAGTTCACTGACCTGGTTGGGCAAAGTTGACTGGATCAATATGATTTTAATGCATCCACAAATCAACAGTGTTTACAGGAATCCACCAGTCACTCACACGCACACACACACTCACACGCACACACACACACACACACAAACATTAGGATACCTGTGATGTGGTTCAGTCAGTGCCTGCAGACAGACTGTCCCAAATCCCATTAAGAGGTGACAACTCCAAGACTATCACCCGGTTGCATCTTGTGATGTGTATTGTCACATCTGTGTCAGTGGCCAACTCAGCGTATATTAATTCAAGTGAAAAGAATGGTCTAGTTTCAGATGCTTGTGGTCATTACTCAGACGTGGTCTTCTTATAAGCACATGCTTATGATGTGTTTCACAGTTCTGGCCTTTCTCTCACAAGGGTTACTGGATGTGACGGAGATCGTACGTCCCTCTCGGGGAATAAGAGAGGGACGTACGAACCCTGATCTCCCGTGCAGAGAGCGGACGCTCCTACAAGACAGGCCAAAAACCCATGAGCCCTGGCCTGTGTCGCCAGAGCGTCCTATGAGGTGTCGGAGAGTGAGGATTAACACCGCACAGCGACCTGCTGGTCACCGTTACATGTAGGTTGCTGGCCAAATGACATGGTCTAATATTTTACCCCCATTACACTGTATCCTATACATTCATTAAAGTTACAGTACTCATATTAACACAATGTCATGCTCTTCATTCATTCTGGCCATCGTTCACTTGAGAGAAGTACGATGCTTCAGTGGCACATCAGGGAAATTTGATGTCTATAATATTTTTTAACCTTTTCTTTAATGATATGTTGCTGTTCACCAATTGTTGAATTCAGTGCTGGCATATTTGATTCAGCATCTACATGCAGAAGTCATTACCAAATCAGAGAATCTGCATACTGCACAGGAAGCACTTGATACAAAAGTCTTTCTGTTATCTGTCATTATTGCTAATGTGTTATCGTTAATTATTTGCCAAAAAAAAGTATTCATAAAAGGTCATCCTGATGTGTGGTCTAGACAGTGCTAGTAGCCAATGTGCTATCTGTAGGTCAGAAACATGCTGTTTCACCTCATTGTATTAATGTGAAACATTAGACTTAGACCATCTCTTTCTCTGTATCTTTGTGTGAGAGAACATTATGCTGAAAGAAAACAAGGAATACATATAAACACAGATTTGTGTAATTATGCACATTGGTGGGCATAGTAGTGAAGCTATACGTGATTTTAGAAAACCACTGAGCTACAATGTGAAAGTCCTCCAAGTGTAACCTTTATAGTTTTGAGCATTTACTTTGTCACAACATAATACGTTTTGTTTTGCTTTCTTTTCTTCAGAGACTATTCTCAGCTATCTAAGTAGGTAGGTTACACTCATATTGTAACCTCCAACATAGCCATTTCTGCTACCATACATTCACTGAACAGCATTCTAAGCATTCTCTAATTGAAAGGGTTTAACGGCACACCCAGTATATAAAATACAATACTCTGCAAAATATTAAGCACTATGACAGGTCTTTAATCCTCACACCTTCCACATTTGAAAGTGAAAGTGTTCTAATTAAAATGTCTGATGTCACTGGGCTAATTAATGACAGGGATAGGTTTCTCAAGCTTCCACCTTCTTTGGGAACTTTGTGCTTGCGACCAGCATATTCAAGGCTTTAATTTAATTAAAACATGATATGGAGAAACATGACAGGTATTGGTGAATTGGAGTTGGTGTGAATGGATGACCTTGAATTATTATTTCTCATCCATTTGTGTTTATTCGCAAGGTATCTTCTTAGTTGGTGTGAATATACAATGATTTATGAATATTTCAGTTGGAATGAAGTGTCCATTTATCATGTACATGAAGAAATAGCCCATTGGTTACTCTCTGGGGCCATCTTGTGGTTACTACACATTTGCAAATCTACGCTTCCTAATAAGGTGGCCCGTGGGGGAAAAAAAACACACAAGACCTCCCCACTCACTATTAAAGAAAGCTTTATTTAATATGATATATTTGAAACAAGTAGCCTACTACTATTGTCTGCTCTGCAACATGCATTAGGTAAAGGCTATTCTTATTTGACATTTTTTTAATGTTCAAGATTAAATAGGCCTAATGTCCTTAATCAACACATCTGACAATCAACTGAAGACCTACAGTTTGACTAAATTAGTAAAAACAATGTATATACAATGAAAAAGTTTCAAATTGGAACACTGGGCCTTTCTTTCTTGCAGGGAGACAAATTGTCCAGGGGAGGGCAGCATATATGCATTTGAAATCCCCACAAGTTCTCATAAACAGACTAAAAGGAGGCAATATAATATACAGTATAGCATATTACAACGTTATTTCATTTTCTATAGCTAAAAACATGCTTCATGTGAATGTCTACATATGGCATTACACCTAGGTATAGGGGGGATTCTCTTTTGATTTGTGTCAGCATACATTTTAAACATAAAGAAACTTGTGTCTTTAAAATGTACAATCAATTTAAACCTTGAATAAAACAAGCAGAGCATTCACTGCTGTCGGCTATATGAGAGAAGTTCTGTGGAAGCTCTTGAAAGAACTTAGACAAAAAGGACAGTGTTTCTGGCACCACTTACAATATCTACTGACAAAGATGGAACAGTTGGGAAGCCGACAGTGTGTTGACCGTTGACACTGTCACACAGAACTTTTCTACTTATTTGAGAGAGAGAGAGAGAGAGAGAGAGAGAGAGAGAGAGAGAGAGAGAGAGAGAGAGAGAGAGAGAGAGAGAGAGAATACACAGTGTCTTTCTTCCAGTGTACAATGCAAGCTTTTCTTGTGCGGAATTTGCAGTCATTATTAATACATACCAGTTCAGTGGACAGCCAGAGGTCAAAGTTCAGGGTTGAGATGTCACAGTAGCCACCATCAAGAGAGGACAGGGGAATGCTCACTGTATGTGTGCGTCTTACTGTATGAAGGAAGGATGTGCATCATTGTGTGCAATGTGTGTGTCCGTGCGCTGTACAGAGACACTCTTCTAATCAGATGTCAGGCCTCCAGCCCTGTGGCCAGATGAAGAATCCAACAGAGCATGTCCCTACACTAACAGTAGTGATCACTGGGGCTGCCACCATAATAGCAGCAATGTGCACACACAAATAGCGTGCATATGTGTGTTTGTGTGGGAAGAGAAAGAGAGGATACGTTTGCATCCTGATAAACACACATATGTACCAGAATGCAATATGGCATTCATTGACACACATTCACTATAGCCTTGTATGCTGAACATATCTGCATATGTTTGTGATTTTGACAGGATATGAAAATAAAAGGCACTGCAAACAGCGTGAGTTTTCACTTAATAATTACTGGCGTACGGCCAAATAAATACACTGTACTTCACATTGGGTATTTCAGAGTTATTTAGGTCTAATAGGACCTGGTTTCATGATATGAAACTGCAGGGTGTAGTCTAATGCTCTTTATGAGCCCTAATGATGCACAGCTGTCAGCTGCATCAGTGTTGAGTCACCTATGTATGAGGTCAGCTAACAAAGGAACAGGTACCTCTGAACCCGGACAACCGGGCTTGGTCAACAGAAACAGGCCTTTCTGAGTGCAGGATCAGGACCAGTCACTAACGTAGTTAGCTAAGTTTAGCAGGGAATCCAGGACAAAAGGATCCTCTTACACCCCACCGCACACACATATAGTGCACACACATGCATGCACACACACATGCACGCACACACACATGCGCGCACACAGGCATATACACACAAATTCCCCAGAGAGCCAACCTGTATCTTAATATCACTGTAATTGTACTCCAAAATATACTAACATTGTGCCTCTAGTCCCTGTTTCCCTGAACGTATTTCAAGTACACCGAAAATCATAAGCCATATACAATTGCATGGGTTACCACCCAATACAATAAAACCTAGCATGCAACATGAGCCACTATGACACCCTCTTTGTCCTAGCTTTAGGAGATTGACTAATGTAGTGCCAAGAGGAATGTAACGACACAGCAACAGTTTTCTGTCAAGCCTAGAATCACAGTTTTCCTAATGTCAGCAGAAGAGTAATAATCGAGTTGGATTTTAAAGGCCAAAGCTCATACTAAAGCAAAGGTTCTCAACAAGCAGGTGCTTTTTCAGTTTTAAAGTATTATTTTAATATAATAATATTAATAGAGATTAATAGAGATTAATAATAGAGGTTAGTAGAAAAGGCACATGTATCAATGTGCATATACAGTATGTGTTGCCTATTTTCACCTCTCCTCTGCTGACCCAGGTAATTAATTATGCTCAGAGATTTGCCAGCTGGTATCTCACACATTGACACTACAGTGAATGCAACAATAAAAACCCATTGCTGCTATAGATGTTACAACACACTAGCCTGCATCAGATGCAGAAGCGGCAATATATTGTCCCGTAGTGTGTATTCAAGGAGCTAAGTCTAAACTATACAGTCTTTACAGTTCCTGGGGCTGGTCAAAACCATTAACTGTCTCAGAGGTATGCTTGTGTGTGTGTGTGTGTGTACTCTGTAACATCTGGGCTGCTGGTATTGCCCAGGAGCAGAAAGAGCAGATGCATCTTATCCATCGGCAGTCTCTCTGGAAAGCACAGGAGCACCATGGTGCTGTGATGAGGAGGAGGAAGAGGAGAGGGAGGCTCTGATGAAGCACCTGGCCTCCTTCTCCACCCATGTGAAAAGACACAGGGAGGAGAAGCTCCCACCCACCTCTGTCCTGTACTAGCTGGGAGAGCATCTGAAGAAGCAGCCAAACAGGGTAGGAGCTAGGACCCAGGGGTAGGTCAAGATGGAGCACCAATGCCTGGAGGCCAGAATGCCTGTGGAGCGGCCAGAGAAGAACAAAGCAATGTTTGGTTTGTTTGATAAGGACAGACACATAGACTGAAACAGGCCAGTTTTATACTGTCCATAACCACACCCATCCCTAGAGCCTTCTAATGCTTCTATTGATGGACAGCATATATTAGGCACAATACTGTAGCCTATACTGCAGCCAAAACCCGTAACCTTTCCCCCTCCGCAGAACTGTTCTCCAGCTGGAGGCCAGCAATTGGTCAGATAGCAGGCCAGTTGTAGCCTCAGCTTTCTTTGCACGAGAGTTAAGAAGGGGATATGGGATCACACACACACACACACACGCACACGTGCACACGTGCACACACACATGCACACGTATGTGCACATGTGCACATATGCACACACACATGCACAGCACACACACAAGGAGAGAGAATGAGGGAGAGATAGGAGACAATTTGAGCAAATAGGGTCAAGTGTCAAAGCAGAGAGGATAGCAGATTCTATGTAGGGTTAGGGGGAGAGAGAGGGGATGAAATATGGGCGGGAAGAAAGAGAGGCTATACTGTAATTCAGCCAGTGAAGTTGAAATGAAAATGCAGCAAAAAATAAAAGATTTAGTCTCAAGGTCAAGCTATTTACTCCCCCCCCCCTCTCTACTGTCCATGCAGCTTTTTTGAGGATTATTTACTGTCAGCTCAACTTTTTCTTTGAGCAGTATGAGCTTTAGTGCAGAGTTTTCTGCTAACAGATAATGGACAATGTACAAAGTGTTTCATTCATGTTTCTGGACATGTTGGTGTATGGTTTATGTTTATGTTCTGAGTCTAAGTATATTCATTAGTTACCTGATGAGAGTAAATGATGTGTTAAACAATAAATTTGGAAGGTAGTGACTCAAATGAAAGAAAGCAATGTGAAACATGAGAGTTTAGAGTAAATGATCCCAGAACCAGGTTTGATCCCCGACATGTCTGGTCCACCTTACATCCTTACATCCAAGCAATAGTCTCTGCCACTTATAGTCAACGTAACCTACTACAGCTCTCAACCTAGCCTCAGTCTCTTCCGTCCATTAGCACTACGTCAAATAAGAAACTGTGCCTAATACACACAGTATAGCCCTGTAAGCTCGACATGGGACTCTCAGACTTTCGGGAAGTAATACTGTTAATTGGCTCAGTTACAAATAGTTGCCCACACACCAAGACCACACCACTCTGGGCAAGACACCTGTTATGTGTCGAAAGGTTTTTAGTCTTTTATTGATTAAAACATTTTCTAAGAGTTGGATTCCAACCTGATTTTTATTGATTGGCTGTTAGCATTGTAACTCACAAGTATGTGTTTGTAATTTCCAGTGTGACGCTATTGCAGTGCATTTTAAAGCAGTAACCCATAGCCAATAATCATATAGGCAACACCTGAAAACAGCCAGTCTTCTTGTTGAGTTTTCCAAAAAAATCCTCATTGTAAGTTAATGTCCGACTTATTAAATGTTATTAAAGATGTGCATGTCAATCAAAATACCTTGCTTGTCAAGTATAGGTGGGTAGGCTAATGACACAGTTAGCCAGTGTTGTGTCCTAGACTTTATGTATGTAAATGCTGGCTCTGCAAGACTACTATCAACCCACCTTTATCAACACAGAAAAAGTCTCACATATCGGCTGGTATATCGTTGCAGTTGCAGTGCATGTTGGGTATATAAACCTCAGGCTTTATCATCTGGCCTTTTCTTAGGCGCCTATTTAGCAAACTGATGGGTAAGCGACTATAAAAGCACTGGGCTCGGTAGAGAGAAAGAGAGAGAGCTCTCTTCTAAATTTTCACCTAAGACAGTCAAGTCATCATAAGGCCATATTTGCCTTTGTTTTACACAGTTTATTTTTCACAGAGGACATTTGCCTTAATGACATGTTAGTAAAGAATAAGTTAAACACTTTCATGTCCCTTGCGAAAACTGAACTGTTGAACTGTAAAAAACAGAATTGTATGATAGGGTACCTTTAGAGGTGATTACACAATAAAGCAACATAGGGCTGGACCAACGCGTTTATTTATTTATTTATTTATTTATTTGACCAATTTCATTTGACAAAAGTTCAAGAAAAACGTATGACAACATTTCATCATAAATAATTAGCTTTACTGAACAGCATTGCCAGGGTGGCGACAAGTGGCAACCTCTGGGGTCAGTAGTTTAGAAGTTATCTAGTCGGTCAGATTGGATAACATTTTGAAAATGGTTGTTATAATCAAATCTTTATTTTTAGTATGTGTTGTTCAAACCATTTCAGTAGGACCTTTAAACAAAGAAATATCTGGATTATCCTGATCCCAGCATGAGGGTAGATTCATGGTGGATTTCATTAACAAAATGTAATATAACTTTAAAATTGGCCAAATAATATAATATTTGTATCATGTTGGCTATACTATAATTATTTATTTATTTATACTTATTTATATTTTGCACTTACAACTGTTACAGTAAAGAAGCATTTGACTAAATTGTTGTTCTGAATGCTGAATTATAATGACAATATTTGTATTTAATTGATGTGGGTCAAATGAAGGGTCTGACTCTTTCAAAGAAATTGAAAATAAAAGGGAATGTGTGGATTACGCTATGCTATTGTCACCTAAACAAAACACATTTTTAAACATTACGCCTGTTTACATTTATTTACTTATTATTAAATATCACAACAACCTATATTTGTGTCCAAATAAATGATGGGATGAGTTTTGTCGGATTCAAACAGTGCTTTTAGGAAGCAATGCCCTGTGATACAGTATACAGTGTTATAAATTACCTGATCCTGGATAGCAAAATGGGATTTCCAAATTCAAAATTGCCAAAATATGCAGTTTCTCAAATGTCTGCTTTGCAGCAAAAATAAATCAATGCAGTTGAATAAACAGTAGGCCTACCTAGCCTATATTAAAACCAGACAGGTGGAGTCACGCACGGCCAAGATGGCGACGACCAGAGACAGCCCACTTGAGCTTCAAACCCAAACCCAAACCCGTTCTTCAGAAAACCTATGGGTGACACAATGTAGGGTTTGTCCATTTATTTACAGTCTATGACCGAGGTGCATCTTGTGCTGACTGTAGCATAGAAGACCAAGCAAAGTGAGTATCTTTCCCAGCAAAGTTGATGCATCATCCATTTACAGACAGGAACAAGGCATCACTCACATGGAGAGAACGCACAGCAGCCTGTGTAACTGCTGGCTGTGCTGGTCTTGCCATCAGCCTTTGAGGTGTTATCTACACTCAACAGCTTTCCTCTTTCCCATTTTGCGAATATTCACTCTTACACATCCTTCATTGCACCCTATAGGGTGGCAAACATTCATAACTTCCTCACAGTTTTGTTGGAACTGTGTACTCGCACTCGAATCATTTCTGGACAGGTTTGTTCTTGCATTCCATCAATTTACTTTTCATTCTCTATTTCACCTAGATGGTTTTCCTCTGAGGAATATGAAATCCCAGTTCATATTATATCACTGAGGAAAAATCCACTGCTTGTGTGCCACAAGGTACACCTCTTACTGTTCTAGTCTGATAGCTATCAGAAGACATACAGCACCTCTCATTTATTATTTGATGTGGCTGGGGGTGGGGTTACATGACTGAAGGAATTTATCTCGTCAATAAATTCCCTGTGGTGGTTTTAGTGATCGATGTCTAGCTGTCTCCTGTCTTTATCAAAACAGGTCATACTGTCAGAAACCCTGTTGGGTTAGATTCAGCCCGTGACATATTATTTTACAATGTAACCCCCCATCCTCTCCTCATCCGCCCACAGTAACCGTTCCTTTCAGATGATATCAGATATTCTGCTTTAATCTGGTTAATATGGAGAAATTATGGAATGTCTGATGACAACCTCCTCTTGTCTCAAACCATTAAACATATTGGTTGTATTTTATGTTTATATACGATATAT
>JAODLL010082037.1:0-39562 GCA_026546735.1 Forbesichthys agassizii | reverse complement strand
ACAAAGAATGGAGAAATGGTTAAAATCTATTAAGCTTCAGTCCCTCAAAGCCGGCAAAAGCGAAACCCCGGACACCCGAACTCGGCCCGTCCATAGCCGGAAAAATGTGAATATAGTATGCTTTATTTGAAAATGTACCATGGTTAAAGCACTCTTAAGCACTCTTAAGCCTTAGCATGAGCTTTGTGGCCTCCTCCCCGATAAGAAGCAACGTTGAACCAGTGGATAGTGAATCAGTCAATCGTGTTGCCGGAAGCACTGCTTGCAGCTTGGTTTTTCCTTACAGCGCCTGTTGAAAAAATTCAAAATGAATATGTTCACCAACAGAAATAGTTAATATTCCACTTAGCCCAGCTAATAACCCACTGCATCAATGCTTTTCCTAATTTACAATTATTGTAGTGAAAGGTGCTGCAGAATATAGTATTTATGACCCAGGACACTGACATGTAATTAAAATGACAAGTCTAACATTTACACAGTGAACATACAATGAATTCCTACATGAACAAAACAACAGTTGCACCTTCTAAAGTTCTCCATTACCAAAAAGTAAAATATCAAAGTGAAAGTTAAGGTTCCTGCATAGCTTGAGAATAGCCTCATGCTGCTACGATAGCATGCATGCAATGTTTGCTGTGAACGTCAAATTCTTTATCTGCTGTGAGGACAAAAGTTGATTTTTTTAAACCCCGTTACCAGTAGCCTTTGTGTCCATTCATTTGATTTTCAACTTGATTTATTTATTAGATTTTTAACTTGATGCTAATGTTACATTAAACCTACATGTTTATGTAACATTACAATCTTACAATTAGGTTCTATTTTTACCATGTAAGGCTATTTCAAGTAAAAAGTGATGTATCATTTGCAAGTTGATTGAAATTGCTAACTTTGAAGTTATTATGGTTAACTTAACAGTGAACTGCTGTCTCTCTTTTGGCATAAGGCTATTAAATTGTAAATAAAATAGTCTATGTTGGACTAGTGAGATAATAAACATGATAATATGCACAATAGGTGCTATAACCTGCAGCAATATATTTGCATATGTCAGGCACATGCAAACAGTCAAAGGGCTATATACTCTCACTTGGAGTTACTAACTGATATTAGCATGCTGCGTGCCTTGGAGCTATCCATCGAAGAATGTGGACAAGGAATGGAGAAGTATTTATGGACAAAAGCAAACAACAAAGGTGTACAGTCTGTCCTCTCCCAGGGTGAAGATGGTGATTTGATTCTTCACATCATCAAGCTGCTGATGGCCTTCTTCAATTAGAGAACAGAGGGACTCATACTCCTTGCTGATGTGAGATTTGTGTAGCTTTTTTTAAAAGTCTACTATGACTGTACACACAATGCCATTTTTTATTTTGATACTATTGTCTATATTCTAAAGATATCTTTCACTGCACCCTGGGCGCACCCTGACCCTGTATCAGTCCACAACTGATACTGCCAGGTAAGTCACATAAGCAAAGCATATAGAACATTTGTCTGTCTGTTTCCTCTCTCTGGAATTTCTCTTTCTCTCTCTTTATTGTCTCATACATATTGTTTTGTTCATATATGCTTTGTTGTGCTCGCCCATGGAAGTAGTTCTCTCATCAATGTTTTTGTCATCCTAAGTCATGGAAATAATGATTTGCAGTACTCAAAAAGTAAAAAGGTTTTAAAAAATGGCATTGAGTGTTGCAGCCAATACCATACAATAGAAATGTCTGGATATGGCCCTGAGCCCCATATTTAATACTCTTTCAGGACATTAACATCAACATTGTGGTCATTGTTGTCTGTCAGTTGCTGGAGATGAAGTCACAATTGGACGTTGGATGATCAGCATTGAAGGCCATGTCATCTGTGAAGGAATCCAACCAAGCTTCACTACAGGGCTTGGTGCAGTTTTCGCCACCTACTATGTGTTCAACTTGCAATACCGAAGCCGCAAGGACACTAGAGTTTATTCAAAGGTAATTACTCGTAGTCTCAGTTATATACACAATATTCGCATGACGTCAGCAAGGTCCGTCGCGACCATTTTGTAGATTAAGAAAACAACTGATAGGTGACATCGATGCAGTTACATAGTTTACAGCAGCCTCAACTGCAGCTTCACTGCCTCCTTGGTGTGAATAAACTATCCTTGAGTAATGTATATCGCATTACCAATAATTTTTCATTCCAAAATACTGCTCTGAAATCATTTAAGGTTTGGATGGATATTTTTGTTATCTATCTGTGTAACACTGATGAAAAAGATGTAATTCTCACGATTACATTTTTATTTGGTGAATGCGATGGGATTCCATATTAAGTGCAAATAATCTTTATTTACCAAATGTAATATCTTATATGGTTTCTGTTTTTACTTTTTCAGGCGCTTCATTGGCACAAAGGCCAACCAGGTGGTGTCCAAGATGACGGGCAAGCTGGTTCAAAAAAGGTCAGCAACTGCATGTAAACCCCCACGTGGCCACCCTTTTAAAAAACCTCCTGGACTTTGAGTGGGGCTTTATGTAGGGCACAATACATCACCACACAGGACCTCAAACAAATGAAAACCCACACAGTGACCAGATATTCATGTTGTCAATTTAAGGTAACAAGTCTCTATTGTTACCTTAAAGATACTATTGTTCTGCTCAGTTGTTGAGTCCAGTTGTCTCAATTGAGTAGAAATAGTTCCAGGTTTGTTACACATGATCATAACTCATGGATACTGAAGGCGCAGGATACATTTTAAGTAAAGATAGTTAAGAACCTGCTTGATATAATTAAATGTTCTTATGAATTTTACATGTATTACATGATTTGAAATTTGTTAGCTACTAAATGTGTATAACGCAGTAGCTTTCTAATGTTACATGGGCATCTCTTGCCATAGTTCAAGAAAAAAGGAAACTGAATTCAGAGAACATGAACTTAGATAGAGACATCAGATTGAGAACCTGTTCATGTCAAGTCATGTTTTATCGATTGTATTTTAAAGAAATGTAATTACTTTAATTTTACGGATTGTATTTCACAGAAATTTAATTACTTAAATTTTAGGAATTGTATTTTACAGAAATGGAATTACTTTAATTTTGTAATTTTATTTGTTTTATACTGCATTGACTTTAATAAATGCCAACTGTTATAAGGCAATTTCTTGTCCAAGCCATTACTATACTAGCAAATTTAAATTTTTTTGTTTCAAAATGTAAAATGTTTAAATTATTAGCTTTTAGCAGTTTTATACTGTAAAAATCACATTCTACAGTACTTTTTTTTTATTGTACAGTAATAAACTGTTCATGGAAATTATGGTAGGAACAGTAAAATAACAGTAACGGCAACCAAACACTTGACAGTATTATACTGTAAAGCTTATATTTTATACAGCACAATACTGTAATATGTTTTACAGTAGTAAACTGTTGTTATAGATAACAGTAGGCACACTGTAAAATAAGTTTCTTACTGGCAACTGTAGCTGCCAGTATTCTACTATAATTTAACAGGGAAATTTGTTACAGTGTACGGTAATGTACGGTACCTGTAGGTGACAAACGGTGTGGTACATTATTAGCTTGCCGATATAATAAAGTACCAGAACAGTACCATACAGTAGAAGAAAAAGATGAGTACCGGTACATTACAACGCCGAGTCAGGTTTGTCGACTGCGCTAGTTTAAGCTAATGCACAAATCGTTATTACAGCTATGGTACCGTACTATGTGTACCGGTAGCATTTTGCCGATGTCAATGTTACATTTATAACAATGATAACATAACTATACACGTGTATAGCCATTACCAGTAACTGCATTTTTGACGTGACATTTTACATTATTATTGTTGTACAATTGGTTTTACGGGGACTTGTCTCACAGAGTTGTTATTTCATGTGGAATCTGTAGCAAACTAATATATATATCATCATGGTCTTGGGTATCTTTTCATAAAGTCTGGAATTCTCTATAAACTAAATTCACAGTCACCCCATGTTTTTTGGACTGAGGAACCGCCATCACCACTTAAGTTTCCTATTTGCGTAATCAGTGCTCAATGTGTCTCTGGTACAGTATATCAAATGCAGCTAAGTCAAATAGCCTCAAGGACAATACACATTTGTGCTTAATGGTTGAATAATTTATGAAAGACCAAATTCCAAGCACAAAATATGACGAGCTATTAGCTAATTGACATTAGCTTGTTTGGAAAAAGGCTTAACGCAGCTGGGTATAGTCTGTTAGGAGGTTATGCGATTATATTATGGAAACCTCTAAGCATAATCATGGAAAATGTCAATAGATAGGCTATAAACATTAGGGAATGGCAGAGTGAATAGATTCAATATGTGGAAGAAGTAATCTTATCTTTCAGTATTGTATACATACATTTAGTTAAATGTAAACCTCTTGGCACTTCACTTCCTACTGTTTAATATATTAACCTATGCTTTGGAAGACCCGAAATACCCCTTCCTGTTGTTTGTGAACCCCACAAAATGTCATGACTTGTGTTTGAGAAGGTGTTTGAGCACAGAAAACTGTCAACATGCACATTTATCCTAGCCTTCCCCCCAGAGTTCCCAGCAAACACTAGGGGGGAGATGATAAGATCCATATGGGACAGGTTTATTTGAAACACCTATTTGCCTTCTAGGCTCATAGTTAAACCCCCTCTTACGCACAACCACCTTGACTTTCAGCTTCCCACTGCGGACCGGGGCTGCGGGATTGCAGGGCTCAGGGGCAAATGTAAAAGGAGTTCTGCTGAGGAAAATAGAAGCAAGGCAGTTGTGGATCCAGCTTTAAGTGGTGCAAGAAAAAATGTGGCGACGGTAGAATTGGTTTAAGGCGGCCCAAAGTCAAGTGAAAGTCATAATTACCAGGTATATGCAAGTAGAAGTGCTTAAAAGTCATTTTTATCTGAAGCTAAATTCACAATATGATGAGTGAGCATGCTGTGACGTGCTTACTACTCAGATATTTACTGCAGATGTTTCTCTGCTAAGTTTATACCTGCTGAGAGCCACTTAGAACACCACCGCTGTGAAACAAAGGCTTCTTTCATTAACCTCAAAGGTCCCTATATGAAAGGATTTTGCCAGAACTTCATATTTTGTGTTGGGAGTGCAAATAACTGATTAATATGGTAATCAACATTTAATAACTAAGTTTGCTAAAGGATTTATGACGATATCCCATTAAAAGCAAGCAGTCTGTCAACATCACACTGTGACCTCTACACCACCACCCATTTACAGCAGAGAGGAAAGAGATGTAGGATATCTTTGCCATAACCTGCACTCATCTCCTTGAGGCGATGCTTCTAAAATAGCAGTATATACATTGGAAAATACCATAGTTTCTGCCTGAAGCAGTTAACCTCACAGGCTAAGAAAGCTGTCCTTAAGTAATGAAAGTAGCCAAGTAACAGTAAAAGATCAATAGCAGTTTTCATAGTGGTGCTAATGAAGTAAACTAGGAAAACCTGTGTGTTTGAAGCCACTAGTCTAAATCTCATGTGCACACTTTGAGGTTTATGGTTAATCTGCCCTAAGCACACAGGGGGTTTGCGCTGTCAGAAAATAGCAATTAAGGCTTTACATTGTCTTTGATAGATAAAGTGAAACTTACAATAAGCACTATAGGCAAGGTGTTTCATGCAACCTAAAGGAAAAAAAGAAAGGACGTAATAATAATATGTTTGTAAGTGTGCTCATTTCTGAGCCTTTGGTCTGAAATTAGCGTCAAGGAAATGTTCCTTTGGTGGTTCATTAGATTTCCCAGAATTGCATGAGCGGTGGATTAATCATGGCTCCTCTGGTCCATTGTGGTGGATCTCTTAAGTGGTGCGGAGCCCACCCATATGGCCGGAAACTGTCTTTCCCTCATTCACCCCATCAAAACTTTTGCTGTCAGCGAAACCAGAACATAATAGCTCACACATGCCACTTATCATTGAAGACACCTGTGATCATCCTCTCCTGTTTTTTTGTCTTTCTTCATAGTTTGTCTGCCTCAGGCAGCGTTAACATGTGAATCACTTTGTGTTAACAACTAGATTAAAAAGTAATCATTATCAACGATTTTAAAGATCACCAAGCAACCCCTATCCTTCCTCTAAAAGAATTGTTCAGTCTCTTTGGAAACAGATTTTCAATCAACACTGTTTCAACACACCATGACATTCAGTATTTGGACTGTCCCATAGGCTCTTCAGGGCTTGTATTTTAGTCTGCATGTTCAGAACAGATAGCTCAGTGAGACTAGGTCCAAACACTGGCCAATTTGGATCTCATTTTCCCATCTCTCTCAGTTGTTCTGACTGTCAAATCTCAGCAGATTATAATGGAAACAAATGTGACCACTGAAACAACATGTCCCTTTGAAATCTGTAACATTTATGTTGTAAAAATATAGCATTTATCTATGGAGTCTCAAGAGCAGAGATCGCCAGAACTCTAAATTTAATTGTTTGATTTGAAAGCCACAGTTAAGAGTGTGGTCCAAGTCTAAATTGGAAAGTATTACCCTTTTACACAGATCTGAATATGGAACCACTTTGGAAAACATTACTTGCTAAAAAAAAAAATTATTGGAGAAAAGAATAGATAGTTGATTGACTGTAAGATTTCAGTGGTCTACAGCGCAACCATATATTAAAATTAAAAATGTCAACCCCATCATTTGTCACACTGATCACTGCTGGATTTTAAATGGAAACATTGAGAGCCATATTTCTAATAATATAAAAATGTTGCACAACAAAGTTCTCTCAACGAAGTAAAATTAAAAGTAACATTACACATAAGCAAACGTACAGCAGAAGTCGATTTTCAGAAAACCTATTGGAATTCCTTGTGAATGCAGCCAAACTTTATCCTTCAAAGCCATCAGCAGTAGCATACCATCTAGCCCATTGTGTCTCATAAGTCTCACATATTTCTCAGTGGTGTAAACCTCTCTGTTGACTTTACACATAGCAACAGCAGTCATAACACACACACACACACACACACACACACACACACAATAATTACGAAGACGTAAACAGACAGAAACATATAGCAGTTTACCCGTGTGTTACAACCTGATGCGCCAGATGGTTTGATAAACACGATCTTGGAAGCCGTTCATTGAAACTGATTAAAGAAGGGCAAGCTTATTATAAAAATACGATGGTTTATCAGTGTATGTTGACGTCACACCTACAACCATACTCCCACAGCAGCCAGTACGATGCTGATGGGTTATTCTCGCAGCCAAGTTTAACTAGTGTTCGAGAGACCAATATGATCTCACAAGGCTACATGACAAAATAAGCTATAGGTGCAGGTAGACAAACATGGGAGTTTTAATAAAGACACAAAAGCACATTACAACTTCCATCCATCTTCATGGTAAATTGATTGCATTTATCCAAAGCACTTTACAGTATTTAGCCTCACATTCACCCACATATTCATACACTGATGGTGATTGCTGCTATGCAAGGTGCAACCCACCACCAGGAGCAGTTAAGGGGATAGGCATCTTGCTCAAGGATGTTTCAGATAGGTCAACACTGGGGTTTGAACCTACGACCTTCATCTGGGAGCCAAACACCCAGACCACTCAACCATCCTGCCCCTTCATCTGCTTATTCCTAGTTGGGTCACTTCAGCAGGGGACCCCAAACTTCTGTGTCCCTAGCCACATTAACCAGCTCTGACTGGGTGATTCCAAGGCGTTCCCAGGCCAATGTGGAGATAGAGTCTCTTCACCTAGTCCTGGGTCTTCCCCGAGGCATCCTCCCAGCTGGACGTGCCTGGAACACCCTAGGGAGGCGCCCAGGGGGCATCCTTACCAGATGCCTGAACTACCTCAACTGGCTCCTTTCAAAATTAAAATACAGCATTTTCAGTTTCAGCAAAATGTTTAATAACAGATATTTTATTCGATTCAAATGTGTTTTGACTCTAATGATATCAACAGCTACTAGCTACAAGTAATGGAAAAAAAGAACTAGAGAAAAAAATGACATTTATGATAAGCAGCCTTGACAGTGTTTGGAAAAAAACTAACACGATGAGGCCCGCGTCACCACAGTGGCACATTCCATCAGCTGCTGGTTTTGATCCACAGGAGGATCTGTGGGGGCACTGAGAGATGGGAACAGTGTCTTCCCTGTTCAATCTCACTCCTCTCCACTGCTCCTCTGCAGGACTATGTTTACCCATAGGGTCCATTAATCAGCACCTGACCCTATCATCCTCTCCTCTGGTCACACACACACACACACACGCCAATGTGCATTTGCAGGCACAGACGCAACCAGTCCATAAAACGTATGCAGTAAGAGGAAAAGGGAATGCCCTCAAAAATGTAAGTGAATGCTTGTGCGTTAGTAGGAAGACATTCTAGCTTTTTATTACCATGTGTCTGTTAGTAGGAAGGTTAGTATGAAGGTACAAGCTAACATTTCATTACCTTGTGTGCATTAGTAGGAAGGTACACGCTAACATTTCATTACCTTGTGTGCGTTAGTAGGAAGGTACAAGCTAACATTTAATTACATTGTGTGCCATAGTATGAAGGTACACGCTAACATGTAATTATCTTGTGTGCGTTAGTAAGAAGGTACATGCTAACATTTCATTAGCTTGTGTGCATTAGTAGGAAGGTACAAGCTAACATTTCATTAGCTTTTGTTCGTTAGTATGGTACATGCTAACATTTCATTACCTTGTGTGCGTTAGTAGGAAGGTACAAGCTAACATGTCATTAGCTTTTGTGCGTTAGTAAGAAGGTACACGGTAACATTTCATTACCTTGTGTGCGTTAGTAGGAAGATACATGCTAACATTTCATTAGCTTGTGTGCGTTAGTAGGAAAGTACTGGTCATGCTAACATTTCATTATCTTGTGTGCGTTAGTAGGAAGGTACATGCTAACATTTCATTACCTTGTGTGCGTTAGTAGGAAGGTAAACGCTAACATTTCATTACTTTGTGTGCGTTAGTAAGAAGGTACACACTAACATTTAATTATCTTGTGTGCATTAGTAGGAAGGTACACACTAACATTTCATTATCTTGTGTGCATTAGTAGGAAGGTACACGCTAACATTTCATTAGCTTGTGTGCGTTAGTAGGAAGGTACACGCTAACATTTCATTATCTTGTTTGCATTAGTAGGAAGGTACACGCTAACATTTCATTATCTTGTGTGCATTAGTAGGAAGGTACACGCTAACATTTCATTACCTTGTGTGCGTTAGTAGGAAAGTACAAGCTAACATTTAATTACATTGTGTGCCATAGTATGAAGGTACACGCTAACATGTAATTATCTTGTGTGCGTTAGTAGGAAGGTACATGCTAACATTTCATTAGCTTGTGTGCATTAGTAGGAAGGTAGAAGCTAACATTTCATTAGCCTTTGTTCGTTAGTATGGTACATGCTAACATTTCATTACCTTGTGTGCGTTAGTAGGAAGGTACTGGTCATGCTAACATTTCATTATCTTGTGTGCATTAGTAGGAAGGTAGAAGCTAACATTTCATTACTTTGTGTGCGTTAGTAGGAAGGTAAACGCTAACATTTCATTACTTTGTGCGCGTTAGTAAGAAGGTACACGCTAACATTTCATTATCTTGTGTGCGTTAGTAGGAAAGTACACACTAACATTTAATTATCTTGTGTGCATTAGTAGGAAGGTACACACTAACATTTCATTATCTTGTGTGCATTAGTAGGAAGGTACACGCTAACATTTCATTATCTTGTGTGCTTTAGTAGGAAGGTACACGCTAACATTTCATTACCTTGTGGGCGTCAGTAAGAAGGTACACGCTAACATTTCATTATCTTGTGTCCGTTAGTAGGAAGGTACACGCTAACATTTCATTACCTTGTGTGTGTTAGTAAGAAGACACGCTAACATTTTATCACCTGGTGCGAAGCTGTGCCCCTTTATACAGTAGCCCCTTTAATGCCATTTGTTTCCAATGCTTGCTTTTGGCTTCAAAAACAGCTCAATAACAAGGTAAATGTCTGTTGCTGGGCAACAGCCTCTGCTATGCCCGCAAGCTTCTGTAGCATTTCTCAATGGACAGTAATGGCCAAAGAGTTGGATAGATGGATGAGCACCTTAGGCTAGCTGAGTTAATCACTTATATTGAGAGGGGTGAGGCTTTATGTACAGCAGGGATGGCACATATACTCTTCGCTATAGATGCATTCTCACTTCATCAATGACACTAGTGGTGTCTCAAAGCAAGGGCCGAGACTGAGAGTGTTTGTGCAGTCCACACATTATTAAAAACCCATTCTCTACTAGGACAAAGAGAACCACAGTGGCTGTGAAGTCTGATTGGCACTCTACCATCTGAGGTCATCCTCTGAATTCCCCCGATATTGACTGGAACACTAGACTGGAACACTGTCCAAGCCTTGTGAGAATGAGACCCAACTGGCCACCAATAAACCAGTTCAGTTTATGCAGCCATGATACGGATCATCAAAGTTTTTTAAAGAATTTATTTCCCCATGTGGTGCAGGGCCTGTTCTGGAGATGTGGATGGACTTGCAGTTTTCCCAAAGACTTTTCCCCATTACAGCCCTAATTATGTATAGGAACTTTCCGTGCTTTTAAACGCCACTGCGACCATTAAAAGCGGAATGCTCGGAAACAGAGAGCAAAGCTCCAGGAATCACAATCTTCAGTATGTCGGAAGCTTCCAGGATTATTGTTTACAGTGTCGTAGGGTTAGGAAGCAGAGAGGGAGTGGAAAAATGGGATGGAATTTTGAGAAATAGATTATTTCTAAAAATGTCTGGCCAGACCACTGGTGGGTGGTGACATATAGTAGCCAACTTTAGAACCACATAGTATAGCTCATGGTGACATTATAGCAGCCACCAAACAGCTATATACTATATATTGAAACTGGAAACTTTCATCTTTGAAAGACAAACATAATATACCAGATTCATAATTACTGTAAGATTTAACAGTGGCCAGGTTGCTTTTCTGACATTCGGGGCTGTACAGAGACATCTTTATCTTGCTACGCTTTATCTTGCTCAACCGCAAAATCACCACGTTTGATCCTCATCTTGAACTTTTTAAGGAAATCAAACTGTCCATGGGAATTATGAGGATAGATTGTTATGAGCTGAGAGACAGATCAGTGTGATTTAAATCGGTCCAAACAACAGCTGCTGCCAGCTTGAAAACACAAGCTGACATACTGTAAGTAGGCTAATAATGAATGAGCTGATTCAGCGGTATTCCTCATTTATCAGTTGCACCAACACACATTCTTATCTACTCCTTTTCAGTGGTGTTAGTTTGTACAGGTGTATGCAGATCCTTTAGGATGGTTTTCTTATGGAACGCATTTTCCCCCGACATTGCACGGAAACAAGCAACCCTGGGAACAAATTAATCACATTATGTGATTAATATTCTTCCTGTCAAAGGATGGAGACACACTTGGATGATTGCTACATCGATTTTCAGATATTTTCAATGACAAAGTTTCAACACAAAAGTGATCATTTCAATATCTGTGCAGTCATATGGAAGATTGGTCATTGCAAAGATTTACAACAATGGCTAGAGCCATGAATGAACAAGACAATACATGTTTATATGCCTTAACTCTTATGGATTAAATGTTTAACATTAAAGAAAGCTAGACACACTAACTACAGTATAAATGCCTCACACTAATCAAGTCAATTCTATGGAGTCCACTATACCTACTTCTAGCTAGAACATCTTTTCACTGAACAAGTGACTAATGTATAAGCCATGTCAATCTCATTAACCTACATCCAGGGATAGTCACTCACTACTAGAAATGTGTAAGTGCTGTCCTTAGGTTAGAGAGTTAACAGCTAATCAACTCCCGGGTTAGGTAACTGAAAGATCCATTGTTACAGCACATATACTTACAGTACTTAAATAAATAATTAAAGATCAATTCCAGATTTACACTGTTGGCTGTAATGTCTTACACCTCAACTTTGCCATATGGTAGAAATTGAATAAAGTAAAAACATAAAAGTGATTCTGTCGCATTTCAATTGTACTGTATACATGTACCTAGCAACATCCCACACCTTACACTTGCAATTTCTCCAGAGATATATACTGTATATATACACAGAGAGAGCTATATAATAAACACAATCTTCCGTCCTTACAATGTGGTTTGCATAGTATCCCTCCAAATTATTTAGTAGCAAGCCATAAAGGTTTTAAGATAAAGACACAAACTCAGTGTGAGTATTATTGCACCACCTACACTTGTTTTGGTGTCTTATACTGTATAAGCATGTCATTCATGAAGTCATCTCTTTACGGCTGCTGATGTCACACTAAAGCAAGGATAACGCCAGTGTTTTTATGACTGCTGGAACTGCCACTTGACCTCATCTTGCCACTGGAAAAATTCTGTAATTTCTTGCAGTTCCTATATGTCGCCGTAGACCAACCCTTTCATTACCATTCTTTGGATTCTTGGGCCCGGGCTCAAGTTGGATTCGTTTCATGTATGCAGGCAGAAAGGAGGGGTCCTTGAGGCAGCTATAAGGGGAGAAACACACGTCTATGGTCCCGAAAGAAACCTTCCGTTAAATTCAATCTTGGATATATCTTTGGCTCGTGTGTGTGTGTGTGTGTGGGAAAAGCCTCCATGCTCATGATGAAAACACTTGTCGACAAGTGTGATCTCATCTGAGGGGTACATTGTGTCATGTGGCAATGTACACCCGTGTTCTCACAGGGAAAAACCGCTGTAAACGTGTCTCTCTCCCGTCATATCGTGCACCCATTGAGGTCCGACGAGTCAGCCCGCATCTCTGAGTGCAGCTCACAGGACCACAGTGAGTGCAGCGATTTGCATGGTTGATGCATACCGGCATTGAAGCGTTTCGAGGGTTTTCATCTCTCAGATCCAGAGCCAATGAAACTAAATTATTTATTTTGGGGTTTAACAGATGTTGAATTATAACGTCAGGTAGCACATATGCACATTGAGTTGATAGCGATCCATTTCTAGTTGACCAGTATTAGGGGATTATTACTCGTACGATCTTTCTTGAAAAGTGATCCAAATGTTGAGACCCAAGGCCGGGATTACACCCGATGGCGTATACTGTATATTAGATTACTATAGCTGCTGCAGGTCAGATCTGAGAGCTAACTAAAAAATAATATAAGTAATATTTTTTTAAACCAGCACCCTAAACCCACACCCCCTCCTCCTTTGCTCCCTTCTTCAGAAACCAACTGCCATGGCAAAGTGCAGACAAACCCTTTGCTGTGCGCATGCATACTTCATATGATTGTGACAGGCAAGCTTGATTTGCTGCACCAATGAGGGAAAAGAGGCCCTTTATTATGGTCACAAAGATATCTTGCAAAATGTAATCGACTAAAGTAAAGGCTATCAACCAGAGCACAATTTAATTCTGAATTACAACTCAATTAATTAATCCATTATTACAGTATATACATTTAGAATGAAACAAAAATTGAATGAATGGAAGAATGCATACAGTTATGTCTATGGCACACAACAGCTGTTCTGTGGACTTCCCTAGATAACCTTAGGACACCTGCTGTACACCCACACACACAGATCAAACTGATTTCAAGTGATCGAGTTGCTATGCTCTTGAATGCAGAGCAGACTGACATCATTTTGATATAGGCTATTTACACTTTTTACTTTTGACTTTAAGTGAATAATTTCCAATAAACTTATTTAAAACAGAACATTAACAGCTTTTGGTCTGGGGATATCACATGTACACTATTACAGTATTACAGTTTTATGGACTTGAGCCTCATATTGAGAGATATTCAGTGGTTTTTGTGGTTTGTTTTAATGATGTTTATAACATCTACAGTATGTTGTAGCCTATGTGTTTTCCTTTCACGTAATGTCCTGCAGTTCATATACAGCCAGTCATCCTATTGTAGTGGCATTCTACAGTATAACCAATCTATTTCCTCTTTGGTGAGAACATGTAAAACTCTATATCAATCAACACAACAATAAGCCTCTGGAATGTTTTTCTCACATTTCAGTACTGGGCTAGAGGTGGCTTAGTGACAATGTGGCTAAGCAAGACTGGTAAGATATGAGATACACAGGTATGAGATTATCTATTCGATAGTGTACACCTGCCCTGGCAAAGTGAGGTACATTTCTGCTATATCAGAAATCACACATGGAAAGGAAGAGAGTTATAATTACATCTGTGTGCATAACTTCAAAGTCCAAAAAGTTGGGATCTAACTTTGAGTGTGTGATCTTCTTGTAAACACTGTACAAATCATGATGTATTATTATTATTATATCTGAAACATGGTTGATATCCAAGTGATTGACTTGAGTTTGGTGACTCATAAATACATGTAAATCAGACAATAAAACTCATACATGTTCAGAACACTGTAGGTACTGCAACAGCATTCAACAGATCACATACGTGTACAATAGAAACACAATACTGTATCTCTGAGAGGTGATTTTGCCTGAGCTGATCTGAGTAACACACAATATGCTTGTATTCTTTAGTCATATCTGTAGCATGTGTTTCATTACATAACCATTTATAAATAACAATCTTTCAGTGTGTAGCAGTACCAGTTATTCTTATAATTGTCTCTGTACCTTCTTACCATACTCTCAATGATGCCATCAGCTGCTTCTCAAAGACAAACATGAAATCACACAGCTTGCCTAAGGCAGTCCAGAATACCCACAAAAGACAGGCTTGACGTCTGAGGCCTTTGATTTACTACACTGGCAGCACACCGTAATGCCTGAGATATATTAGGGTGGAAAACTGCTGGCCCTGGTTTCCTGGATTAATAAGGTCCAAGTATAAAGTACCAGCTTCCATTTCACTATTAACATCAAACTGAAAAAGTGAAATCCTGTCACAGTAAGTGAGGCTGACTCAAAATACAGAGGGGTGAGATGTGCCCATGAAATGGTTCCTGCTGTTACTGGCTGTTCTAACAGTTGTGTGTATGTCAGCACTGGATTGGCTGCCAAACAAGGCTGTGGTGTTGCTTTTAACTGGCATAAGTCTGGAACAAAAACAAAGCGGACAATGTTAAACGAGCTCTGTAATGATAAAGGACTGATTGAAAGGAAATAACACATGGCCTCATCCAGCTATGATTCCTTCCAAGTTAATAAAACAAACTGCTGCAAAATGTAAAGAGACATTGATTGTAAGACTTTTATAGGCTATATACGGTATTTGTATATATATATATTACATTTTATTACATTATATTATATGTTCCCCACATGTGGATGTGTTTAATGGAGGTGAATAAATGTATCCATAGTAAAGCAACATAGGATAACATTCTTCAAATGTTACACGTCAACTATAGTTTGGAAGATGAGTTTCCCAGCTCTAGTGAAACTTGCATTAACTAGGATGTACTGGACAGTACATTGGTGTGAAAATAACTGGCACAGGAAAAGTGATGTGGTTTAGAAGAGCAAAGGCCACAGAATACTTTCAGCTGTTGCTTTAGGTCAGGGGTAGGGAACCCTGGTCCTGGAGAGCCGCAGCCCTGTATGTTTTAGATGTCTCCCTGCTCCAACACACCTGATTCTAATGAATGGGTCGTTATCAGGCTTCTAACACACACACACTTCTAACTTTGTTCATTAGAATCAGGTGACATCGCCACATTTGACTTCTCAGTTAATTTTAAGTACACTGTGGTCTTCACTACGGTACGGTAGGATCTATGGCGGGTAACAATTCAACGTGTGCTGTCCACTACAGTGAAAAACATCGTGTTCTAAAAAATAATGACATACAGAGTGCGGTTGCATCTTCTGCCCAGAGTCGTCGCCAATGTGGTTTATTGATTATGAAGGCATTAGTCTCTATACGTAATTCTGGCAAAATGCTATAGTGCATTAATTAATTTCAGTCTGTCCGTTTAGGTATCAGTGTAGCCTACTTATATAACACACTTTTACAAGACCAGAAAACTGTTTAAGTTCAGTATAAATTCCTCAGTATGTTTATTACACGATTTTGTCAATTAATTATGTAGTTGGTCACTGTGCATGTGTGCATGTCAATCAAAGTACCTCTCCTGTAATATACTGTAGGCAGATTACAGGTCAGCCAATGCTGTGTCCCAGATGTTATGACTTTAAGTGAATAAGTTTTATTAGGCTCTGCGAGACTAATGAAGATGTGACCCTGTAGTCTGACCTTCAGAAACATGAAGCAGGTCGTAGCTCAGAAGAACAGTGTCCAGTGTGTTGTTCCTACTTTTAGAAGCTTGAAAGTGTGTGTGTGTGTGTGTGTGTGTGGGTCAAGGATTACCAGGTCCCTGTAGAGACTGCTTGAATATCCCCCACCAGGGACACCACTGGGTCCATTCATACAGCAGCCTGGTGTAATTATTGCAAACGTTAATCCCTCTCCACTTTCACTGTGTCAGTCTGTCTCTAGTCACATCTTCACTTCCTGATCTGACTATATCTCTCAGTGTCTGCTTGTGACGTTGGCACTTCACTCTAATGGACGTTTTGCCATTTCTAACCATAGATTGTATATATAAATGAACAAACCCTCTGTGATGTCACCCATGGCAACCCAGGTTTTCTCAGAGAACGGGGTTGAAGAGCGAACTGTTCCATCTCTGGCCGTCGCCATCTTTGCAGTACCTGACTCTCTTTGAACACCCCCCCCCCATCCATTATAAATGGATTAATGTATAGGCCTAGATAATATGATTTTTACTGATGAGTTAAAAAATACTTCCCGTACATGACACATGTACGGGAGGTGAATGGGAAGACTGGTTATAGAGATCAAAGCCATTTTTGTGCCAGGCTGTAAACATGTTCATGTTTGCTGTAAATTTGTCCATTTTAACATGGGAGTCTATGGGGATTGACTTCCTTTTGCAGCCAGCCTCAAGTGGTCATTCGAGGATCTGCAGATTTTGGCACTTCAGCATTGTATTAATTTCTCAGCACCAGAGGTTCCCCCTTATTTGTGACCTGAATGTCAGATTGTTTGGGTTAACGGTTTGCAGCTTACTGTGGTTTTGCAAGTTCGTTGTAACAATAAATGCATGTCCGCCTTAAACACCTGCTCAGCATTATCATCACTCTAGTTCTAAACAGGGGTTTAGGGACAGAATGAGATCACTTAAAACGCTCCTGACCAGCTGCTGCAAGTCATATTAGGACTTGACTTTGAATGTGGCAGGCTCCTCAAATCCCAGTGAAACCAGCAGGATAACAAGGATGGTCTTTGGATAGTACAATGATGGGACCTGTACACAGGTGGCACAGGAATGCATTACTACAGGAGCAGACACACTCCTTGCCATATGCCAGGTGTGACTTCTGCAGCAACAGTAAAGAGTAGTGGGGTGGGCTTATGACATCATACAGGGGGCAATCACTTCTAGAGGAAAGTGCTCCTATGCAGGAACTCTCCACTGATGTAAACTAGCACACAACTCTGCCTCTGAGCTGTCAGAATCCTTAACGAGACTTGGATCCATGAAAAGGCCCTTCTGAAACGAATTAAACATTCAGATCTTCCAGCTTTTTCCAGCTCCTACCAGTTAAAAGAGGTATGCAATACTGGACAGCTGTATACTCCTTCATGGCATAAGCTGTTAATGCTAATAGCTGCGTCTGCCATCGACATCACAATGGAGCACTGGATAATTTTGAAAGAAGAACTGTTGTGTGCACATAATCAAAGATAAATACACACACACGCGCGCACACGCAAACGCACTCCAGACAGCAGAGAGAGATGTGGTTATTCCTCTTCATGAGAAACAACAATTACCACTCGGCTCGTCACATCTTTTCTTTTCACACTTAACAAGAAGTTAAATTATGCCTTTATATAAAAGTTGGAGCAATTATAAATGGTCTAATCCAGAGACTGGTTTTGCATCAAGGCATATTCTGCTGTGCTATGGCATAAATATATTACTTTGTGTGCCTAAATGAATGTTTGGTGAGGGAACAGAGACGTTGTTAAACATAATTAAATATACAGCAATACACTCCATTTAAAACATATTCAGTATAAGCCTGCTTTTGTTCAATGTTGGTACAATGATCTACAGCTTCTGGTAAAATGTTATATATCCAATTTTTAGTTATATACAAATATTTGGCACATCCATCTCTCTCTTAATTAATGAGCCATTGCCATAGGAATGTGCACATAAACCTAGTGATATAGACCAATCAATGCTTCTCAGCCCCTTAAGTGAATCAAGAGGACACTTCTCCCCTAAGATTAGTCTACTTGGGGAAATGAGCACAGGTAGGTATTAGTTCAGTGACACAGCTCTTCTCTGCCTTGGCTTACGGACAGCACGGTCTCAGGTTACACGTAGTAGCCTATGAAACACCCCATGGAACTCTGGGATTAAAGGAGCTTGAAACGCATCATTATAAAGGAATGAGTGAAAGTATCTGCTAAGAGATTCTACCATGCACTCGATTATTAACTTATAAACTGTTATCTACTTGATAACATGTGCATGTTGAGCACATGTAAGCATAAGGACGTGTACATCTACCTTATCTTTCCATACCTGCATACACCTGTGTGTGTGTGTGTGAGAGAGAGAGAGAGAAAGAGAGAGAGAGAGAGAGTGAGAGCAAGTGAGCGAATGACAGGGAGAGGGAGAGAGAGAGAGAGAGAGAGAGAGCAAGTGAGCGAATGACACAGAGAGAGAAAGAGAGAGAGAGAGAGAGAATCAACATGGACACTACAGCTTTCACACAGTAGTATTTTGCCTAAAGAATACACACCTCTCCACATAGTGTAACAAAAACCACCTGCTGTATTTGTAGATGCTAAATAGCCTACAGTACAAGCACCATGAGCAGTGTTCAAGAAGAGAGACGTTTTCACAAGCCTCCGGCAAAAACGTCTGAATGCGCAGAAGGTGACGGTGATCAAAAGGCCTCTCTTTGCCGCAAACTGTTAGGCCCTTGTACGGCTCTCTCACAAATACATCCCATCGTGCAGGGATGCAGCATCACCAGTGTGAGGCAAATGAACGGAGGTCAAATAGCAGCTTGCGAAGAACCACAGGGTTTGCTCATAGACAGCCATAGAAAAGATTCCACATCAGAAACCATATATAATTAACTGTTTTAGGTAGGTAGCAATAAAACTGTATTTCTCCCTTTTCTAGAATTCCACGCTCAGGCCACAGAGACTGACTCTATCATGCCGACTTGACCTAGGGGTTGCCACTGTGTGTTTGTGTCTTTGTCTGCAGCGCTAGTAGTGGCTTGTGGTTTGGGCTGTGTAGGACAGCGCTGTGGTCTTCATGGTGCCGGAGAGGAGAGGGACAAGGAGCGGAGACTGGGACAAAGCGGGAGAAGAAGAGATGTGATATGGGTCCCAAAGAACAGTAGACCAAACTGAGGTGAAGAGTTCATGCCAGTGGATTGAAATAGAATATACAGTAACTCCATTTCAAACCGTATAGAAAACACATTGTACTACAATCTCCTGGCAACAAAGTCAGTGTGTTGCAGACAATCCTGGTCTCAGACGAGAATATGTGGGATTACCTTAATGGAACAATATCTGAATCAGTTGGTGTGTCATGTCTATAACAAGGGGTCAAATGACTCACTGCAGATGGATGGCCCACTGATTCATTCAACATTTTGCCCCTTTGTTCAAAGCACTTTGAGCGCATTTGCACTGCAGGTAGAATATATTTGTGGTAGTTTTTCTAAGCTGAGATAGCTGTTACACAGTCTGTCATTGTGCTTCAGGTCCTTCCCTCCTCACTGCTATCCCCACAAATAGCCTCTGGTTGGTGATGTCATCTCCCAGTTCAAATGGTCGCCCTGTAATCAGACTTGTCTGCTCTGTGATTGGAGTGAGCAACTGAAGCTGCCTCTCTGAAGTACTGTAGGGAGGGACACATGGCATCCTCCAAAGCCCATCTTTGCAGAGGCTTCATGGAAACTATTTCAAACCATCATTTCAGCATTAGTCAAATGAAAATGTGTAGTTAGTGAAATGAACATGATTATCCAAGTCATATTTACGATGCCAGTGAACGGACCATCAGATGATTCACAGACAGCTTGATTCACAGAGTACAACCCTTTGAGTTATGTTTAGAGAAGCTATTCTTGCAGGGCCCTACAGGGGGCACTAGATAATCAACTAAATGAACACAGTGTACATTGAATAGCACATATTTATGGAAAAACATTAAGCATTGTTCATAAAAGTTTTAAATTGACCGTCAATGTCTGTTCAGCTCACTTGGCGTTAGACCAGATGTTGTGTTAACATGGCAAATGATCACATTAAGTTAGTCTGTAATAATGGTGCCAAATAATAATAAGAAAGTGGCTCAGTGAGATTTAAGGGCATATATTGTTATGTTAAGAATTATAATACGTTATTATAAAGCATAATTAACGGGCAGGTTTGTGACCTATTGCCAAAGCTGTTCCACAATTATCTGCTTATTCTACCAGAAGACAGCAATTAAAGCACTCTGGGCAAAATGACCCATTTGGATTCCCAGCGTCAAGAGCATGGTGAAGCAGTTGGACGAACGCGGGGGCAATATTGAGCAGTACACTGCATGTGGAAATTGGACCGTCCTCTGGGAGAATGACTATGATTGCCTGCAATCACTCTCACAATTAATCCCCACAAGAGCCCAAATGAAACATAATAAACCCTGCCACAACATATTCTGAGAGACATTATGATGATCCCCAGCACCCACCGTTTAGCTTTGTCCCTTAATAATATAGCTTTCTGCAAAAGGAAATGGTAAGTTATACAGAATGCAGTTTATGTAAACTGGAACATTTACCGTTAGTAAATCCCTGCCTATTGCCCAATGGACAGACGTAAAATTAAATGATATGTAAAGACATGCTAGTGGTAAAAGGCTTCATAAAATCTGAGTAGAGAATACAAACAATCGGAGGTCTGTAAAGTGCCTTGCATGCTTGGACCTCTCTCCCTGCCTGGCCGGCCGGTGTATGACCCCTGGACCCAGTCTTTCACGCCGTTGCATGTCAGCTATCAGCTCACACAGAGCTGGCTAGCCACAACAGAACTGCCAAGAAGGTCATAAAATAGACAGCGGCACAACACCCTATACTGTACAGTAATGACATGTTAAACAAAAGAAACACCAGGACATTGAAGGCAGGCACACCCACACACGTTTAATCATGCATGCACAAATACTACAGGTTAACATGTTGAGGATGTGTCCAGAAACTATTGAGTTTGCGTTAAAACCATGACATCCTTCGGCAAAGCAAAAGCTCAGGCCGAACTGGCCTTTCCATTAAGTTCTGACACATATTGTGTCAATATCTGTTGCATTGCATTGGAACTCAATGAACAGTAGTGTTTATTTTCCCTTCAATATTAGCAGAGATACTGGCATAAATTACTGTACAAATATATTCTGTTGAATGCATCGCATAGTAGCCATCTGGAGTCTTCTTTTCTGGGGTTAACATCTGGTCTGTTTTATGAACTAGTCTTAACTTTAACAATCTGTGAGTATTCTTTATATATTTAACCATTAGCATAAACATTCAAACTGGACTGATGTCTCTAGTGAGATGGGATACATGTGTCCAACTCTCATGTATAGAGGTAACTTGATCGTCCCCCTCAAACTTGACATGATGGGGCATGAGTGCCCCCTATTGGCTTTGAGGAGAAATACGTGCAAGCCCTCCTGTGTTTCATTTGGTTAGACACAGTGCATTACAGCTTATAGATGCACATAAAGGAAGTATATGCAAATAATAATGTAAATAAAGTAATATTATTATTAATTGATCACAATACAGGTATGATTACAGATTCTGTGTCATATCAAGAAATAATGGATCCTTGATTTAAGCCACTCAAATCATCCCTCGACACACGCATGCACGCACAAACACACACACGCTTAACACCTTTGGTATCAGACAACTAAATATTTTTAAGGTGAGCCAAAGTATTGGAAAACGTTACTGACAGGAGATTCTTTTTTTGACATTTGATCCCAAAATAAATAATTTTCTGTGTAAGCTGTAGCAAAAAAGAAAGAAAATAAAAAAAACAGAATTACTGTAGCTTTGCTGTTCCAAAACCTTTTGAAGAGACTGTACAGTATTTTCTGTGTATACATACTGTAGGCTACACATGCCATGTAATGGCATTTACATCCACAAGATGGCAGTGATAATAATTCTTCAGAGGTTTTGCCCTATATTAATAGAGAAAACTCTTTCTTACTGATTATTTGATTGATTATTTTAACGATGATTTTGACAGCTTGGGATATAAAATTGTAAGTTATTGTAATAAGTGACTGATGCTCAGGCTAATAATGGGATATGCAAGCTCTTTTTGCCTGTTAGGCTGCAAGTCAACCCTTCCTGACTGTTACATGATAAGCACACACACACAAATACATTTTTGCGTCAGATGAAATAGTAACAGCGACTGCACTGAATGTTATTTACATTAGCTTCCGTTTCGCGTACATCAAATCACACAGGCTCGCTTTTCCATGCTGACATTTTCATTACAAGACATGACTAGCTGTCTGCCACATCACAATGATTCATATTAATTTCCCATATGTGAGCAAGAATTACTCAACATGTTTGTGTTAATGATCTAGCAGTCCTTTGGGCACCCAACTGCCCTCCAGCATGCAGCACATTGCAACTTTAAGCCTGTTTGGGGTCGCTCGTTCCGTGTGCCTCGTACAACATTCACCCGAGGCCAGGCGTCGGAAGTTCTCCAATCACAGAACTGCCCATTCCATTTAAAAGCAATTTGGCCTAATGAAAAAAGATTAGAGGTACGGGCGATGAAATTGACCGTGCATTTCGATTACTCAAGTGAAGTGGTTGATAAGCGTCGGGATTGCCAAGTGAGTGGGAGATGAGATATGTGCCAGAGGCTACTCTCATTCACATTCATAAATTCAGGGGGGTAAATATTTCAGCCTTCTGAGAAAAGACAGTTGCCACATGAAGCAGCACATATAGGCTACGTGGGGCAAAAAGCTACAGCAATAAAATAGACCAGTGGCTTTGAAACACTTATTTCTCCTGGGACCCATCGTTTTGAAAGTTTGAAGATTATGACCACTGAAGTTGAGAGTTAATGTTTAGACAAAATGTCAGCTGGCTAACCTACTAGTACTGAACAGTTTTATTTGATTGGGAGGGCTTACCTTTGTCCTAATATCAAGACGTTTGATGTACAACCCCTAAGCAAATGTTGCTTTATGTCCTGGTCCAGTAGACAAGCTTCTAGAATTGGCTGGGTGAGGGCACAACCTGCTTTGTAGAAAAAAGACAGAGAAGAGAAATATACTTTGTTCTTTTCTGGCTAACTTTTATTATCCTGGCTCAATATCTTGCAATTGTATCAGAAGGGGCTAGGGGAAAGGCTTTTTTTTTTAAAGCTTCAGAGGCACAGCACGACTGTGATCTGTGGCACAAAAGCAGCAGATTTATGACGATGATCGGCCTAATGTCCGGGCCAACACAAGCTAACAGCTGCGTGCTGCAAGCACCACTCCTCATCCCAACCCCCAAAAAGGTGTCTATCTGTCAGAAGTAAGTGGAGAGAGCCAAGTCTACTATGTTGAGGCTCCTGACAGGTCTCTTGATTGGCCAGGCTCTCCGGCACCAAGAGAAAACACTGTTGACACAGGTGTCAGACAAGCACAATCCTAGAGCCTATGGAGAATTCTTTAGGTTTTGGCAGAAGTCACAGGCAACTCATGCAAACATGGCAGTGATAAACGTAGGCTCTGTATAGCAGATTCATTTGAGTACACTTTGTACCCATCAGGTAGAATGCGTTGTGCACCGCTGGAAGGACTCGTATTATACTTGGCTTCGCAAATGTTTGCCAGCTAAAAATACTTCTATAGCATGTGTTGGCCAGATTTTGTTTTTCTATTTTTTAATGTTGCTTCAGGACTGAATGGTTGGGAACAAGCGCCATCGTCCAATGATTTAGGAAATACATCAGCCTGCATACACAAGTATAATTGAAGCCGCTCCTTCAGTTCTCTTCAATAAAACTAATTATAGGATCACCCCAAAGTACCTAGTGAAATGTGGTCTGAAGATTGCAAAAGGACACAGTAATAATATTAGCCAACAAAAGCTCTTCTGTGACTGTATTTTTTCTCTGGTAACTCTTAGTAGAGCACTCCGTGCAATATGACTAAGACAATATGCAAACCAAATTGAGAAAATCCCTTCATCGCTTTGAGGTCCATTAACCGGTGCCTTGCTATTCATCTTCCCTATGAGGAAATTTGTTAAAATGCCTGGTGAGAGACCCCTGTGGCAGTCTTTCAGAATGTGCAATACATCGTAGCATACCCTGTGGAAGTGATGACACACACACACACACACACACACACACACACACGGCAATGGCTCTGCCAGTCCTACACGTCAATGGCAGAACTAAGTAAATTACCAATTACCGTGCAGACCACGTTAACTACAATGTGTGGCCTCATGAGTTTTAGCCTCGTAACTAGGACACTCTAGCCACAGACACTAGGGCTCATGGGTATTAGCCTCCTAGGACATTCGAGCAACATACACTAAGGCTCATGGGTTTTAGCCTAGTAGCTAGGACACTCTAGCAACAGACACTTGGGTCCATGGGTATTAGCTTCCTAGGACACTCTAGCAACAGACGCTAGGGCTCATGGGTTTTAGCCTCGTAACTAGAATGCTGTAGCGACAGACGCTAGGGCTCATGAGTTTTAGCCTAGCTAGGACACTCTAGAAACAGACGCTAGGGCTCATGGGTTTTAGCCTAGCTAGGACACTCTGGCGACAGATGCTGGGGCTCATGGGTTTTAGCCTTGAAGATAGGATGCTCTGGCAACAGATGCTAGGGCCCATGGGCTTTAGACTCCTAGGACACTCTAGCAACAGATGGTTGATGGGTGTTAGCCTCCTTGATAGATATGACCCTCTGGTGACACATTCTAGGGCCCATGGGGTTTAGTCTCGTAGCTAGAACATTCTGGCAACACATGCTAGGGCCCACAGATTTTAGCCTCTTTGAGTCAGCCCACTTCCCATGTAGTTCCCGACTTCCTGACTAGTTACACATGGCCTTTAGAGGACTAAGATAACATAAGAGGCCACTGTACATGTGTGACATCAGCAGGTAAGGATTATGGAAATAGAAAACCTTTTGAATTTTAACTGAAGTGGGTGCTTAGACTCGCCATGACAACAGTCTCTATTTGTTTTAAATAATGCATACATTGTTCCTCGGGCCTAATACATAAACTTCACAGTGTATGATTTTCAGCCTGACATGGTTCATCTGTGCTCTTTGGTTGCATCGCACAGTCCGGCTGTGCGATGCCTTTCCAGTTACCCGCCGAGGGTAGCGCTTGGCAGAACAATATCAGCAATCTTTGATATGCTGTCAGAAAATTCAGCCAACCCTTCAAAGCAAGGAAGCCAAAAAAGCGGCATGAATTGCCAAGGGGAAAAGAAGCATCACATTTCTGCCTGTCTGCCCCCCACCCCCAATCCATATCCTTACAAACAGCACCGGCTGTTTAGCAACAACATGGCTGGAGGTATTAGGAATGAGCCCTACGTCAGATTCAAGTCGAACGATGTCTCTGCTTCTGTACGGAAGAGAGATGAAGAGATGAAGGGAAGGAGGTAGTGCAAGCAGGGAAGCAGGGGGGGGGGGGGGGGGTTGTTTGATAACTGACTAATAAAATTCTATTAAAACGGCCTTGCCTCAGGATTCAATAGCCGTCATTAGCGATTTCAGTGGCATGGTAATATAGAAGGTTGGACAGGTCTGTGCCTTACAAGCCCATAGCGACATCACCGTAATGAGTTGGCTGTGTTGGCTGGGGGATTTCTTATGCAGAGCAAATAAGGAAGGGCTCATCTCAGTACACCTGTTAATTCAAACGGTCAGTGCTATCACAGCACTGTCACACCTCAAACTCTGATTCATACTACCGGTAGCCACATACATTAATCCACACTATTAGTTATTCAGTGTGTTAGGTATTACAGAGGTATGCGTACCAGTTCCAGAACTGTGCATTTGGTACAGTACTACAGTGTATTAACTGACACAATTCATTCATAATAATGTTCTTACATTCTGGTCCAAGAACAATTATTGTAGATCAAGCCATTTTAGACCTCTGCTGATTAAATCAATAGTTCAGTCTATGACTTGGACCCATTCCATGAAAACAAAGTATTTCTAGTTGTTTTTGGCATTAGCAATGTCAATGTGACATGGACAAGTGCTTGGCCTTTCAACGTGGACTGTTAACTCCCTGGTCTATATTTGCCATAAAAGAAAAAGAGTTGTAGAAACAGGCATATAAGAAAGAGTGCGTATGTTACGTATATTACTACAGACAGTTTGTTTAACGTTAAACGTCCCTACGAGGATATATTCAGCAGAATATATAAGCTAAGGAACTGTACCGTAAGTACAAGTTTGCATTTGCAGGTGACCAAATCTGTAAATTTTGATACAGTAACTGGTAGGCTACCATAAAGACAACTTGAGTCTGTAGGACAGTCATCATATCAAAATAGGTGCACATCAACATTATATTAATATAAGCTATTGTTCAGTAACAGTAAAAATTGCTTGTTGATAAAAAAAAAAAAATTGCATTCCCTGATGGAAACGGATAGCCGTTTTTGATACAGCAAGTAATAATGTTTTTATCTGGATCAGCCATCAGTCATAATGTGCAAAACATTTAGCTTTATGTCCGTGATAATAACATAATAGAATATGTCTTTGTTTAACTTTACCGTTTCTTGTTTAACCGAATATCACTTTGTGTTGTTGCTAGCAGCTAGCAGCTAGCCACCTATCTATCATAACCCTGTAGCGGCAAGAACGGCTGCGGTTTCATGCTATGTAACCCTTCCTTAATTAATTCTTTAATTCATATGTGCTTATGGGTACATGGCTGTTTCGCGGGCAAGGATGGCTGTAATGTTGTGCTATGATATACTGTAATTGAACCTTCATTCATGAAATAATGTGCTTAGTAGATACATGGCTAGTAACACCACTGTTCCTACACAGGGCTGTGTGGCTAAGCTGCTGCTGTGTTTATGTGGTTGACACGAACAACAAACTACATTATGCCTCAAGTATCCTTTACTGTAGTCTGGAAGGCGAGGTGGAATTAATGCACAATATTAACACATTGAAAACACTGCTGAAAATAAGCGCGGTGGGCAGTGGCTTGTTAAATTTAAAGCAACAGTCACTGGAAACTGACCGTTATCTGGGGGTCTTGGTATTCTGGTGCTATTCCACATAAACTATGTGGTATTTTCACCTAAGCTTGTCAACTACATTGCATTGAGAAGTCAAGGAACTGTGTCAACAAGTGAAAAGGAGCATGAAATTACTACTTTAAGTGAAGTACTAGAGTACTCAGTATGTGCTGCACATGAGTTTCTGCCACATGATGTGGAATGTAAGGGTCAGGTTTATTAAACCTTTAAGTGTTATTGCTCTGACAATGTTCTTTTGGTCGCAGAAGGTTCACACATGAGAGAGATGTGGGAAAATAATACATTGAATACGGTATAGAATAGAAATGTGTGTGTGTGTGTTTGTGTGCGAGTGTATGCGTGCTTGTGCATATGTGACTGTACAGTTTAGCTATGCTTAAAGCAGTGACTAATTTTTATGAGTAATGATCCCCAAAAAACGAAAAAAGAACTTTGTGCACTATACTAACCATAGCCTTAAACATATTAGCCTTAAAAATGACATAACAGAACATGGAATGGTAATTATCTGGTCAATTACCCTAGAATTACTGTTCCAGCTAATGTTATTTTGTTTCACTGTGGCACACCCACAGCATTAGTGTGTTAGCGGGCCTCTCGGCTGAGCTCTGTGTGTTAGCTGGGCCTCACTGTACTGTACCATAGCAAGCCGGGCACTGCGTGGGGTGGGTGGGTGTTGGTGGTTGGGCTCTGTGTGTTAGCTGGGCCTCACTGTACTGTACCTTAGCAAGCCGGGCACTGCGTGGGGTGGGTGGGTGTTGGTGGTTGGGCTCTGTGTGTTAGCTGGGCCTCACTGTACTGTACCTTAGCAAGCCGGGCACTGCGTGGGGTGGGTGGGTGTTGGTGGTTGGGTATTTGCTAGAGGTTAGTCACTGAGTGTGTCTGGCTCCTAGCTAGTGTGTGCTACCTTGAAGAGTGAGCATACGATTGGGCTCTCCAAGATGTCTGGCAGTAATAGCAGGTTGATGTCTTCCCCCCCCCCCCCCCCATGTTGTTTAGCACCTGCTGCATTGACAAATTGGATTGGTCAAAATAGGAATAAGACTCTAAAAAAAAAATGTTCCACTTGAGCGGAAAATGGAGTGATACTGTTAACCAGTACAAAATAAAAACCATGCAATATATTTGAACCAACAACTAACAGATTGATAGGCACTGAAATGTGGAATTGAGCCTTTTGTCCTGAGAGGAAGAGAAAAGCAGGTCTTCAGAAAAAAAAACATTCTACCTCACAACACGATTTCAAGGGATTGCTTTCAGATGGGGACTCCGCCATTGGCAGAATCATATACTGTAGATGCTGTATTGATCTCACAGCTGTGCAGGATGTCAGGCAGATATTACAACTCACAGCCATTTCCTCACCTTGGATTTAAAGATATAGCCATTGCAAGCTAAATGTAAGCTATTATACCTTTTGTCAAATTCAACATCTCCTTGTATTTCGCTACTGTAGCTAACTGTTCTCTGTGCATGGTGAAAAAAGAATCGGCTACTTCTACACATGCAGCCCTGCCTCCGTAAATAGTAACATAAACCGCTCGTATCAACAAAGACATAGTACTACGCTTTGGAGCGATACTGTTTTGATTTGAGCTCAAAGTTAGTAAGAACGACTGACCCTGCCTTTAAAATGAAAAGATTACCAATTCCTTGGATCTCCAGGTTCGTTGAGGTTTTGACTGTCACAAGCCCCACCTGTTTACTTGGTGGGTCTAAAACGTAAGAGCTGGACTACGACTCTTGAACTGTAAACATTTAAAAAGGGCCAGAGTGAATCACAGTTGCACACCCATAGAGTTTTAATTAAGCAGTGTATATTAGCTGACTGGAGTTATTGTTTGCTATCAGACATATGGTGTCTCCATCTGCCATTGACACGTTGAGCTTTTGTCTGCATTAAATTAATATTGGTAACCAGAGCATATGATTCTTTGGGCACTGCAGATATGACTGGCTTGTCTCTCTTTAAGTAGCCTAACAAGTCTTGCTGACTGTAATTTTCAAGGGTTGTGTCTTGAGGGGAAAAAATGACACAGTACTACTGATCCTGTATTTGACAGATGGGAGCAGGCTGATTAACTCTTGACTGGCAGGGCTCTGTTTGTTGCCCCTGACAACCCGGATGGAAACAATAGAGAACCACCACAGGCATATATACAGTAGGACATATTTCAGCTGGAAAGGCACTTTGGTGATTGAGTCCTTTTAAGAGAAATGCATTATAATTAAGAATGTTGAACTGAATCAATTGAGAGTGAAACAAAACAAAAAAGTAATTGGATCGGAAATAAAGACTTTTAAGTTAATTTAAAAATATGGGATAATATCTGTGAGTGCTGGAGGTGATTTTTCTAATAGCTACTTTGAAATAATTTAAAGAAAAAATGTAATTGATTTTCACATACTGTATTTTAATGTTCAACTGGGGCTGTGGCTGGATCACTTTTCATACATAATTCAACATTCACATATTGCATTCACCAGGTTCTCTGATATATTACATTTGCAAGGGACTTTTAACATACTAAAAGGTATAGAGTAAATGCCCTTAACTCAACAACCAACACCAGTGCCAGTTATATTTCAATGTTTTTTTTCCCTCTGCAATCACATAAATATATTTAGTGTCATGGGTTAAGTTTTGTGCTCTATTTATCAAGTGGGATGGGATGTCAATGTTATTACCATTTAAGACCCCCTGAAATGACAGGAAGACAGAAAGACACCAGGGGGGGGTTCCCTCTCAGTCAGAGGCAAAGGCAAGATGCACAGAAACCATGGGCATTGGGCATTAAATAAGCCTTTAGATAAACCACCTGTCCTAAACAAGGTGCTCACACCGCCTTCAACTTTGATTATGACACCTACTGTATATTTGGCCTGGCATTGTTTCAACAATGCACCATATCATGTATTTATACACATATTTTATGTTTGACTGAGATCTTGGATTGATCTCAGTGCATGGTTTGACTCAAACCACTTCAAATGTGATCTCCAGTACAACAATATCATTTGATCATTAGAGGCTAAGGTCAGGACCTATGGTGTAGAAAATGATTCCTCACGCTCCCTGAACCATGCTGAGTCTAATGAATCCTGGCATTGCTGTCTGCATATGGCCATAAGGGAACAGAAAAGCAGTTGATGTGATAACCTGAGTTTTCACATTCAGGTACACAGCTGATTTCATGTTATTGCCACATCACTGATCAGCCTAGACCTGAACAATTCAATCAACCCAAGATATAGCACTGTCTCCATAACAACAGAGAGTTCATTATCTTAAACAAAAATAACACTAGTCCCGTTTAAGTCTTTAGCCAGCTACCACAATTTTAGGAAAGAATATAAGGCTAGTTCCAGTAGTGTGGCACTGCAATGGCAACTTCAGCTGAAAAACTAACTTTCAATAGTTTGCAGATACAAACAACACAAAACAATTACCACTATATTGTATTATTATACAATGCTTTGTAATACAAATTAAAAGTCAGAGGTTGAATACCAGTTGATAGGGTAACAGGTTTAAGCCTCTTTGTTAAAGTGTATGCAATAAAGGGCTGTTGTCATGCAAGACAAACAGGATACATACTGGCCTGCACATGTTAACGTGCAGCTCTGGACAATCAGAAATGGCTCACATAACAAACTGCAGCCACGCGCCGCGCTGTTTCTTTTGCAGAAACCCGTGGACACCAACTAAACTGAGTTTGAATGTTGAACACACCTCCTTACTCACATCTCTCGGTTGTGAGGTGAGGTCTACTGAATCTCAATGTGCTGATTTGTTTTTGGTCACACAGCGGCTAGGAGAGGAAAACACAAAAACAAAAGACGGTTGTCATCCTACTGCACGTTGAATGCAATATTGCTTGATAATGCTGTCCATGTCAATACTGACATAAATAATACAGTATATATTGCATACACTGTCTAAGTTCATTTTTGTGTCTATGCAGAGGTGGGTGTGGGAGTGTGGCTCAAAATAAATAAATGTTCACATACTTCTAGCTATTGAATGGTATCAGATTGATGCACTAAATTGCCATTTCTCATTCCACATCTAGTGTTTATCTGAGGTTTATTCAGCAGCTTGACAATACTGTGCAGAGGAATATCCATATTTCCCAAATGGAATGTGATGCAGCATAAAGACTTCAGTTGCAGGCAGAGGTGTGATGAGAACATACACATTTCCCGCTGGCATATTTAACCTAATGTCTTAAAGAGCAATTTATTTGAAACATCTCTTGTTAGAAAAATGACCTAGTTATAATTTAACAAGCTTTTGTTGTGGTTTTGAGTATAACCTCTCAAACAACACTTTTATCAATAATTTATATTGTGACACAATACAAACATTTTCTAATTTTATTATGTATTTTATACAGAACATGCAACTCATAATAGACATGACTGAGTGCAGATCTGGACAGAGACAGATATGTGTTTTCTGGGACTCCTTTTCAACAAATGGCAAATTAATCTGCAGTGGAGATCAAGGACTTTTATGGCACCGCTCACAGTCAGTCTGAGAAAATAAGTATCACACCAGTCACTAAGAAAGATAGTTCCTATTATGCTAGGCTTATATTCAGACACATGTCAGACACGGAGAGTGATTCTGTACATTTAATGTATAAGCTGTGCCAATGGAACATACCTCAGTGCCAGTTGAGAATGCTAGCCACGCCTATTCATGAGAACAACCTGAAATGTGGGAATAATTTAATTACAAATTAGAATGGCCTCTTAGAACAAAACAAGAACTTGCCCACACCACTATCACCAGGGTCAGGATAGGTTCAAAAAATAATGGTTCTATATTCCCCAAATCAGTTAGTGTTCCTACACAGCAGACAACAAAAAAGCAATTGCTATCCAGTGGTGGAAAGTGACATTTCATTTTGTACAGTATCAGCCACAAGATGATTTTCAATATGAGATATTCCATTTGTTTACTCTATTTAAATAACAAAATCAATCCCTTTTTAAACATCCATAACTGTAAGCAAGCAATAAATATATGGACATACCAGTATTAAGAAACTCACCAGGCTGCACAGCCTGAAATTATTTAAATTTTGTCAATGGACAAAATATCATTAATAGTTCTGATATTACACACATTGGTGTAACCTCAGCTAGCCTTATATTTTTGTATGCCATTTGTGTAGGACTGTGCAGTAGTGGTTTGTACCCAGCAAAACAGATTGATCATGCTATACGCCATTTTAAACAAGAGCAGAGCTGCAGTCATCTCTTGTGTTTTAAAACGTAAACACACCAAATGACCTATGTCACGAGTCATTAGAGCACAATTAATTAAACGTGACACGTTGACATGCCGCTAATGCTATTGAAGGAGTTTGACGTGGTAAATAATGTCCTGTCACTTGGCATATCACTCTGGATTCTAAAAACAGCCTAAATCCAAGTAAGATTATTCTTTGTTTATACAGTATGCATTGCATTAATGTCAACTTGATGTATTGGTTTATTACTTGCAGACCACAAGAAATAGTGGTACTAATATAATTGTTGATGTATTTGGACGTTTGACAATTAGTATACGATTACTATGACAATAACAACAGAATACATTAATAATCTAATTGAGCAATCAAACGTTTCACTCATTTAATGTTAGTAGCAATAATGGTAGTCTAAATGTTATTTGTTTTGAAAAAAGTATTTTCTTTATCATTGGAAAAAACTATTGTATCAGTATGTAACTAATGTAATCCATTAAACAAACAAAAGAAAACATTTTGAGCTCACTGGTTCTTATGGAAGCCACTAGCAAACAAGCTTTCTCAAGACACCCACCATAGTAATTCAATTAATATTAGTTTCAGTCCCAGAAGACAAACATGTACGTTGTTGATTAGCGTGAAGTGAGAGAACATTACTCAATGGGCTACAGTTGTCATTCATTTATAGTGTTGCAACAATTCGGCACATACCAGTGAGACGTGACTCAAATGTATATCTGCTATGAGCACATTACTGGGAACATTGAAACAATATTGCCACGAAATAACTGGATATTAATATAATGCTGAATTGCTGTACAGGTACGTACTGTACAGTATGTGACTGCATTCTGCTGAATTACTTCTTTTAATTCTGCTCAAATTAGTAAATGCATTTAATGAATAAAAACATTTTTATTCTAATCACTTTTAAAAAGTTGGTGAAGTATTTTCTATATACAGGGTATACTGTAGTTAGTTAAAAGCATGAAGGGTGATAATCTTACTATTAAGCAATAGTTTCAGGTACTAATGTGGACTATAGTAATATTCACCAGAGATAGATTTGCTAAGTACCTTAGTTTCATTATAAAATCAACATATCACATTTCCTAAAGTGTGAATATTAAAAAATAAATCAATACATATATTTTCTACTTTCTTGAGAATAATAGAAATCTGGTTTAGAATGTATTTGTTGCCCACAGGCTCAGTTGATTATTTCTAAATAGCTCCTTTCACAGCAATCTGAGTTGGTGTTGAAATATGATTTGTGTTCCCAAGAAAACAAGATCAAGCTGTTCCCAGTTGCAGTTCTATAGTAGACCACGTTTTGTTGTTTGTTTGGTTACTTCGTTTCTCACTCACAAATTGATTGACTGAGCTGAGGGGAAGCCTAGCACTCTTTGTGCACAATGTTGTTACGAATTCTCCTGAGGTGACTTCTCACGTTAACATATTGCATATTTATATTTTTATATATATTTTTTTTTAGTAAATATTTATTATATTTATATTAACATGCATATTTCCACCCACATAAAGAATTTTTTTTATGACAAAACCAACAGCTGCCATATAAAAGCTGAACTTGCAGTATGAGGGACCTCCAAAGTCAGTGTAACTCATCCTCATGATGTCTGTCCTGACAATCTTGTGTGTTACGTTACGCATAAGAGGTACACTTCAATGTGTGATGCCGGGTTAAAACCTTTGGGAAAGACAAAGCCATCAAAGAACTTCTATGTATGTCTTATAAAGTAGATTTGTCACATGCCAACAAGTATTTTTTCTCTTTATGAGGTGGTGGTTGGGCTGAACTGTGGTGTTGTCAGCAGCAGAACCTATTACAGCATAATAGAGTCTGTATCATCCTCGCTGCTGCTACAAAACCCTCCTCTCCAGCCAATCATTGTCATTGAGCCACATGCACCTCCAAGTAGCTCATTGGGATCAAGTCTAATGGCCAAGTCACTTTGTCAACACCTTCGTTTTTGTTTGACCATTTCTTGACGAGTCATGATGAAATACAAAGGTACGTAGGACTAATGCACGAGATTGAAAATACACATTGGGTGAAGTTAGATTCATGTGCCCTTCAGAATAATTTTAATATGAAGTGATGCCTTTCCCTCCGCATCATCATTCACAATTGACATTCACCTAATTAAAATATCACAATATAATCTCACAACATACTTTTTCAGCTTGGATTCAACCATCTCTTGTCTTGCACACAGAGACTTGTGTGTCTGGCAGGCCCCTCTACTCCTCCCCTTCTATGTCCATAAGCTCACACCCTCTCTTCTCCTCTGGAGGTTCTATAACAGCAATTCAATTCAGTTAGTTATGTAATGTATTTAAAGTAATAGTACGATAATACACTTTTTGTCAAGCTATGTTTGGTTTCCACTAGCTTTTAAATTGTCTACAAAGTTGGCTATTTCTTTATACATACTTATCCCATACTAATGATATAATAATGCATGTATTATTTACTGTAACACCTGAATGCCATTTCAGCTTTTATGTGTTAAATGTGAGCACCCTTCAAGTGTGATATAGCACAAACAGACAAAAAACATGAAAAGGAAGTCCAGGCACAACAGCGTAGAGGCTAAATGCCAAACTCATTATCATGTTGAAAGGCTGTAAAAATGTTAGCATGCAGACACCGTTTATTGCACTTCAACTGATTACCCCAGTCTCTGCAGCTTCTTTGCTCATTTACAATGAAAAGGTCACTCTGTTGATGTCTAAAGGAAAATTATAGACATTTCATTACATTTTAGTACTGGTATTTTCCATTTGCCCTGTTATTTCAGCACCATATATTAAAGTCCTCTACAGTATACAGATACAATGAATAATGTATGAATTGTTTAACCAAATTCATAAATTATGCCTGTATATGTATATGTATGTATACAAGGAAATAGTATAACCTTGCATGATTCAAGGTGTATTAATTAACATAATGCAAAGACAAACAAACAAAAAGCAATTAATACCTCAGGTATCCAAATGATAAACTTTAGTACACTTATGAATGTCAACATAATTTGACATGTGTTTTTGTTATGGGAGTGTAAGAGAGAGAGACATCAATAGTGTCCAAACTTGAAACAGGTAATATACCAGGAGAACTGCGGGGGGCAGGGAAACTGTTGAGTGACATTTATATATGTGTCTGTACTACCAGTACGGTATAACATCTGTGAAATTGTACAATTGTGACCAATGGCGTAATTGCTGAATTCAGTATAAGCCTGTATTGGCTCTGGTAAATCCATGTTGCTTTCAACTGCATGCTGCAATATGCATTGTAGCGTCGCTATGGGCATTTATAATTTAGGCCTTTTCATACTGGACATGTCTGAATTATTCATACACCATAATAAGAATAGAATAGAATAGAATACATATATGGTTCACTAGACTAGGTAACACATGACAGAGTGCCAATAATTTGGAAAAGATTCTATTTCAGTATTTTGTTTTCCACTGGTTTAAAGTGACAACATCCTAAAGTATTTTACAGAAGGAGCTAGCTGGTGCGAAAAGGACAAGAAGTGATATCACACACCTCACTGAGAGCTTCACAACGTGAAGCTATAGACTACTTTGTAAATTATTGATTTCACAAATACCAACCACAGACACATCAACCACAGAACCATTGTGTGTCATGAAGCACCGAGCACCAAACTATTGTCTGTATGTTATTTGTGTTCAGTTTGAAAAGGTCTTTTTGAAGAGTCCATCTAATAGGTACAGTACACCACACTAATCAATTCGCTAACCGGACCCCCTTATGCCAGATGGTTTGTTACACAGTACCATCTGGTAAGTCGTTCTTGGAAACTTTTTTGAAAAGGGCAGGCACTTTCAAGATATTCTTGGCAAGTGATTGGTTGAACCAAGATATTACCATCTTGCACGGGCTAATGTCACACCCCAAACCACCACACCCATATAGCTCCTGCCAGTAGTTCCTCATAGGATGCTTATTGGTCCGCACCAAAGCATTATTTGAAGCCCTGCCAGAAGTGATTGTGATCGAGTAAATGCCGCTGCCTCACAAGGAACCAACAAATTAAGTGAATTATGGTCCTTAATCATCCCCAGCTGGCCTTTGGCTTTATGCAAAGAAACAAAATACACAGAATGGATCAATAACTCATTTTTGCAGGTGTTAAATTAGTGTCCCAGAGAAGTAAAAAGTCACAGCCTTGGGAGTCGAGACACCATCGCTGATGTCCGCTGTATCTACAGATGATGTGTAACAACAGCAAGTGCAAGCATTGATTGTCCAGTGCCCTCAAGGAGATGCTAGCCCCATGTAAACTAACGCTCGGTTGAGAGAGGAAAGACAAATCAGAGGATCGACAAAACACAACACCGGTGCCAATCCAAACTTCAAAAGTCCTGACATGAAACGTTGAGATAGTACTTGCATGCATGCATTGCATTGCTCTTTTATTCTTTTCATCAATACTTAGTACTACTACTAGTATTTAATGTGTGTTGTGGCATACATAATTCAAGGTATACTCATTTGGAAATCTGTCAAATATAACACCAGTCTGTTCAGTTTCTCTATCTTGTCTTTCTTGACTATGTATTTTCATTAAATCACTACCAAGCATAGCTGTGAATTGAGTTGAAATGCTATTGAAAACATTTACACAAGTCAGGAGAAAGGAGACTACAATGGAAATCATGGAAATCTTTTTTTTATTTACTGTTTTTTAAGTTTCTTCAGAATCGAGGAAATAGAATAAGGAATGTCACATAAACATTACAGAGACAGTGTGCATTGCCAACCCAACTGGGAATTGCAGACATGAAAGGGCCACAGCCAAATAGGCTGTTCCTCAACCCTGAGAGAGTTGAGAGAGATATTCAACCTTGTTCGAAACACATTTAGTTTCTCGACAGTGTCTCTAATCATCTCAGTGTTTTATATGGAGATAATTAGGAGCTCCCGCAAGATGATGATAGGCAGAGTGCACCTCTTGACTTGTCACAGAGCATTTGCCACCCTCATGTCTTTCAGGGGAGCAGTTAGTTGAGTGCAGCTGGCCTGTCTTGAGAGATTTCCCAGGTAGATCTTTGATATCCGTCAGTTCATTCAATCAAATTGCTCTATTAAAGCCATTGTCTCTGGGTTGGGCACTAAGTCAGACATTTTATCTTCTGCACTGTTTTAGATCTAATCTTGTCTTCTGCCACTTTTATCCAGATGGCAGATAACTGTTAATTGCTTTCTAACTGCTCTTTTCCTTTTCATTTCTCAAACAGACGTCTTCACGTCTACCTTTCTTGCATGCTGGCAGCCGGTGCTATTCTTCCCCACTGAAGGGTGATATCACCTTTGCCCTTTCACCATGCGACCTATGTGTACAGCAACCCTCTTTCTCCACTCACCATACTTTCCATATAGGAATGGAGTCCCTAATGACTGTTATAGTCTGGCACAACGCCACCTGGGGCAAAGTATAATGCCAACATAACAAAAATGATGAAAGAGGTCACTTCATTTACGGACAAATTGAGCTGCTCCGCAAATGGGTGTTTCCTTATGACCCTAATGGCCTGGTGTGCATAATAGTGAAGGCTGCCCCATTATCAGGGAACCTGTAAGTAACCTTGCTAGAGCATTACAGACAGCAAGCAAAGCTCTGACCTGCCTGAACTGCAACAAGAATGGCCCTGGACGTTGGATCTGCCCTCAAGCCATAGAATAGGTTTGCTGTAGCTGCCGTGTTAGATTCAGAATGTCTCACTGCCTCTAAGTCATGAATCATTTTGTTTCCAATAAAGCCTTTAGCATTCCTACAGCACAAATCCGCTATATTACATTAAATAGAATGTTCATGTTTATTGATATAGCACTGAAATCTTTAGAGAAATGTATGAAAATCTGATTGCCCAACACAGTCTAAAACAACCAACTGCTCGGATTTTAATTGTTTTATTAAAACAGCAAAACTATGTTAAATTTTGAAGAAGATGGATTTAAAGTTTTTCTTCTACGCTGACACAACTGATCACGGTGGAAATCATTTTTCTACAGATGGGGAATTTCTTTCCATGTGGAATGCCTAGAAACTATAAACCAGTTTAGCAATTATGTGTTTTTGCGGTGGAAAAAGCAAGGTAATTTCTTTTCACTTATACCTCATAGTCTATACAGTTTACAATAGTAGAATGTGTGATATATTTGTCCACAATGAACTTCTGAAATCTGAAGAGCATATGGCCATCTCTACAAACAAAGCTTTCTTTAAGCTAAACCACATCTGGATTGATTTGTCACTGACCCATCCTACCACTACAACATTTACTATAGCTAATCAAGGTAGGACTGCAAATTAAATGAGTATTCATCTTGAAAGGAGAAACAGACCCGAATGGCAGTTTGAAAAAGGATATTGGAACTATAAACTTGGTTTCATTTAGAATAATTGCAAACATGCCAGTCAGTCTTTGTCTGTAGTCATTATAGTATATATTGTGTATGTGTGTATATATATATACATATATATATTCATATATATCCATCCATCCATCTTCTCCCACTTATCTGAAGGACAAGCGGGAGCAGCTCCAGCAGGTGGCGCTGTGCCAGACTATAACAGTCATTAGGGACTCCATTCTGTTGGAAAAGGAGTGGTGTCTTCTCACTCCTGTTCCAGCGTGTTTGTTTGTGGAGTATAAGTAGGAGGAAACAATGTGTCCAAGTTTAACAAAACTAGCTTTAATATAATAATAGTAGATCACAAATACAATCCATAGCGCTAAGGGCCGCTTTTTTCCCTGACCGATAACAATATATCAGCAGTTCACGAAGTCTGCCCGCTGCTTCTCCCTCGGCCCTCTAATAATATATTAGACA
>JAODLL010082026.1:0-15515 GCA_026546735.1 Forbesichthys agassizii | reverse complement strand
AGAGCACATTTTATGACCAATTCATGCAAAACTCCACGTAATCCCAAGGGGTTCACATACTTTGTCTTGCAACTGTATATATAAATAATATAAATAATATAAATATATATAAATAAATGTAGGATGTTGGAGTAAGTTCTAACACATGTTGGGGTAAGTTGAAACAATTATACAAAAGAAGAAATGGATACCACACTATATATGCTTCATAAACATTCTTTTTTCATTCTTTCATTCATTCCTTTGACATAAAAGAACGATGTCTGTCTCTGTAACAGACTGCAGGTTTGCAGGCGGGGAGACTGCATTTGGCACAGCACTCACACAGAACGATAAGATGCAAGGCGATATTTGTTGAATTTCACTTAATTTGTATTAGCATACAGTTAGCTTAGTAAATGTTCATCTCACTGATCGCACACTGTGTTCAACTGAGCACTTCCTGACTGAAGTGTTTTAATTGGCTAATTATTATGTAATAATGATATGACCTTTTTTAGCAGACACTTTTACTCTAAGTGACGTACAGTGAGAAAATTGTACAGGATTTAGTATTAAAGAACAGGTTGGGTTAGATATATTACCACTAATGCACTAGTCTAGCCTTCCCTATTTACAAGTCAGGTGTAATTGTACTGTACACTATATCCCTTAATCACATGTGCAGTCTGAAATGGTTGCACCAGACCACATTGCACGCGTGAACAACACACCCTACCCTTAATATCCTTATATATATATATATAAATAAGAAAATATGCATTTGGTTCGTGACATAGCATTAAGCTACTGTACATTACAGAGCATCACAAATTACACCAGCTTCTTGTGCCTATAGTGTATTATATTATTTATTTATTACACAGTGATTTTCCCTCAAAGTTTCCCTCAGAAATCTTGAACATCTATATATATATATATATATAGCCGGTATGAAAGTTAAACTTTCGTCACTGAGATCTGAAGGAATGATTCAGCACGCTGCTGTTGCTATGGCCTTCTTTATGTTGCTATGGCCTTCTTTATTTCCCGCTAGATGAATGAATGCTCTGATGTACACTCACGCACACGCACACGCACACGCACACACACACACTCACACACACACAGTCTTTGTGCCCTCTAGGGCCTACAGCAGTGCATGAAATGGCTCTGAAAAAGGCTTTGATATGTATCTTCCGTGGTAGAGCCTTTTAATCGGGCTTGTGCCTCTCAGGCCTTCTGCTGTATCACTCACGTCAACATCTTTCCGACGCCTACAGTATCTACCTCAGCTACATCAATTAAAGTATATCTGCACCCCAGCGCTGAGCCTGACTCACTACAACTTTGAAAAATGTGTCAAGTGAGGTGCTGAGTAATTGGAGGGGAGGGTCTGAGAGAGGTACGCTCATTAACATTAATGGTATCATTTGAATTTGATGAGGTACGAGCGAACTTTGAAAACCAGCCAGGTCCTGGGGTGATTTTTAACGGATATGACAGGAAGATCCGTTTTCAGCACATGAAGCAGATTTGTATACAAATTTGAATTTTGTCAAGATTAACACCAGCATTGATGTGCCTCATCACAGATCAACCCTATTACTTCATTTACAGCTAACAAAATGTATAAATACGTATATTTTGTTGATATGACTAATCTAATCTAAGACAATCTACGTGTTCGGTTTTATAAAGATATTCTGGTCTCTTCTGTTCTAACCCGATGGAAATTGAATGGTGTTTACTGAATAACGAAATACTATCTAATATTGTTCGACTGTCCCCTGTTTAGGTATTCAAAAGTACAGCACAGTGCAGTCCATGACCCTCTACGATGCAGAGAATGGGATGCCAGAGTCTGCAATAACCCGCTATTTCGGAGCCAGTCAGCCAAACCTCTCCCCAGCCGAACTGGCCCGCATGTATCAACCTCTCTCGCTGGTGGACAAGACTGCCATTAATGCAGGGTAAAGGCCCACCTTCTGTCTTGGCCTCTGTTGGTCACATCCGTAGGTGGCATTTGGCATAAGTCATACTGTGTATGTATTTCTGTTTGCCTCGATACCTTGTAATAATGGCTGTCAAACGCGATATACATTTGATTTAAATTAATTGCATGCTTTACGTGATTAATTGTGATTAATAAATTGCATAGTTGTACCTGGTCGAAATGTTACCTAAACGTTTTATTTTTAAATGTTTAAACATATATTTTCAAAATAAGATATGCCTTTTTAATTAAATGCAAACGTTTGTATTTATTTTTTTAAATAAAAATATTTGCATAAAGATGGAATATCTTTTTATAAACATATAACACTTGAAAAAAACAATTTAAGTTACATTTTGAACAGTTATACATATTTATTAATCGCAATTAATTACGCAAAGTGTGTGATTTATCGCGATTGCCTTTTAATTGCGTATGACGGCCCTACTGCTATATTTGCTCATTGTTGTTGCCCATCTGTGTCTAAATGTGTTTTAAACTTGAATTACGATCATTGTAAAAATAATGTTGGTCGATCATATTATAACTGCAGGAGGATATATTCTCTGTCATCCACAAGCTTTTCTGATTGGTTGTCTTTGGTCATGATTGACAGGTGGCTGGACTCCTCTCGTTCTTTGATGGAACAGGGTATAACAGAAGAGGACAGGCTATTGTTACGCTTCAAATACCACTTCTTCTTTGACCTGGATCCTAAGGTAAGACAACCCAAAAATAACCCTGGCTGGCGTTGACCGATAGCCCATAGATAGAGCAGGGCTGTCTGAAGTCCATTGCTTTTGGTACATTGTTTTATCCAGTTTTATTTGATTTATTCAATTTCATCGGCCAGTTCTTTTTAAAATATAATTTAGATCAGGGGTCCCCAATCCTGGTCCTGGAGGGCCACTGTCTTGCATGTTGTAGCTGTCTCCCTGCTCCAACACACCTGATTCACATGAGTGGGTCGTTACAATCCTGATAATGACCATTCATTAGAATCAGCTGTGTTGGTGCAGGGAGAACCCTAATTTAGATAATTAAAAAATGTGGTAATGTGGTATAACTATACTATACATAGTTTTACTTGCTAAAGTTTGTGTGTGTGTATGTGTGTGTGCGCACATCAGTATGATGTCACCAGGATAACGCAGCTGTACGAACAGGCTCGCTGGACCATCCTGCTAGAGGAGATAGACTGTACGGAGGAGGAGATGCTGATGTTTGCTTCCCTGCAGGTAAGAACCTGCTCTCCCTGAGCCAGCCTTTACTTGAGTAGCCTCGCTGAGCCAGCCTTTACTTGAGTAGCCTCCCTGAGCCAGCCTTTACTTGAGTAGTCTTGCTGAGCCAGCCTTTACTTGAGTAGTCTTGTAGAGCCAGGCTTTACTTGAGTAGTCTCGCTGAGCCAGCCTTTACTTGAGTAGTCTCACTGAGCCAGCCTTTACTTGAGTAGCCTCGCTGAGCCAGCCTTTACTTGAGTGAGGTGTGTGTGTGTGTGTGAGTGTGTGTGTGTGTGTGTGTGTGTGCGTGTGTAAATAATGCATTTATTGTACTCGGATGAATCTTTAAATAATGATATTGAAATTGTTGTTATAGTATCACATCTACAAACTGACAACTACAAACGAACCGCTGGACTTTTCCAACGAGCCCGAGGTAGATGAGGTCGAGGCGGCTTTATCCAACCTGGAGGTGACGCTTGAAGGGGGAAACGCAGACAGGATTCTGGTAAATGTTGTCCTTGATTTTACTGACTGACAATGTACTGTAGGGATTTCAGAGTAAAGGTACTCCTTGTTTTTGCTGACTGACTATGTAGACTTCAGATTATTTGTTACAGTACGACAGCTGTCTTAAAGCAGGGTTGGCACAGGTAGGCACCCACTGATTAGTAATATTAATACTTTTAATAATAATGGATATTATTTATATAACACTTTTCATACAAGGTTGCAGCTCAAAGTGATTTTTAGTTCAGTTTTAGTTTTAGTTTAAAAAAAAGTGAAATTGTAAAATCAAAATAAATCAACAATAATACAATAAAGGATATTACAAACTAGTTGGTACATTATAAATGCTGAATAATTCTTCACTGGAGGCAGATTTACTTTTATAATTTCAACTAGCGTTGAACAATTACAAACGTGAGACACAAGATTATTTCTCACGGAGAACTAACACATTTGCGGCAATACGTTTATTCCGCACACATTGTTATAGACACAAACACATGAGGTACTAAAACAATTACAAACATGATACAATAGGATTATTGCTCACGGAGATCCAACAAACGTCAGGCAAAACTTTTATTCCTTCACCAAAACACCTGTATGTTTTTCCAAACAAATGTGAGGTAAGTTACTAAATTAATTCCTCACCAAACACATAGGGGGAAAAGGGTTGCCAGCCAGTGGGAATAGGTACCCAAAACCCTCTGGGGAATGAAACATTTATTAGAATAGAAAATATGAGATATACTGTATATATATTTATTCATAAATGGACTGAGTAGCAGCATGATGATGTCACAGGGTAACTGACACGTTTTTATCCCTTTCCCCAGGAAGACATAACAGACATTCCACAGCTGGCAGATTCCCTCAGGCTCTTCAGGTAAAACCTTGCACGAGAACATACATTTGACTAACTATACAGTTAAACAGCCACAGTCAGATGTTCACTACGCGAGATGTGTCCCCTAGTATTTTAAACCAGCGCTATACAAATATATAGTTGTTGTTTTGGTTTTCAGAGCATCAGCGCTCCAGTGTGTGTTTTCTAGCTCAAACGCTACACTACAACACAAACCCCAAAACACATATTCTGTAGCTGCTGCTGACAACACAATTGTGAAGTGTTCCTTTACTCTAGCTGTAACTAACTTTTTGCTTGATCTAGCGAAACCTTAAAAATGATTCGTAATTATTATTTTGTAAATATCTGTCTCACACTATAGGCCCAAAAGACTGACACTACGGGCATACAAAGAGTACTGGTTTGTTTTCAAGGACACCACCATCTCCTACTACAAGTCCAAGGAAGCCTCCAGTGGAGGACCCATAGATCAGTTTCATCTCCGAGGTCAGGCCAAAACGCTGACATGTTAGATTGCTCTGTTGAGGACAGGACTTCACATGTTTTCCATAATTGCATGCCAAGTATTACTCACATGCGGTGGAAACAGGGAAACTGTATAATGTGTATTGATGTATAAGGTTCAACATGCTGTAGTGTAGATTTATCTAGCAAAGCATTAACAATGTTATAGGAGTCTTTTTTCATGGCCAGTACAATTAGAGTTTATGATATATACAACGTATCGTTGTGTCACTCTGAGCTGTGGTTTCTCATTTTTAATACCACTAATTAAAATGATATTTAATGTTGTGATCTTTCTTCTGTTAAAGGTGGAGTCAGTGATCGTAAGCTAATACACTTTTTGTCAAATTCAGCTAATATCTCCTCATATTCCACTAGATGCCCATTATGTACGATCTGAAAGAATATTCGGGTGTTTCTACACGTCCCAGGCTCTGTAAATGGGAACACTAACAAAGTGGTGCAGACCGTACCACACACACTATCCTAGAATGCTTGTCCAATGTGGGAGGGCTTAGTTTCTGAGGGAACACCCTACATATTATATGCATTGAAGGGAGAGGTGTTGACTTGAGTTCAAATGTCAACAACCTTTCTCCAAAATACCTGACCTCACCTTTATCTAAGTTTTAGTCTTCTCATAGCCAGTACAGTTTATGATAGCATATACACATTACCTTATTTTTTACGACGCTCTTCACAGCGGTTTCTTGTTTTTATGCTACAAATTGACATGAGTTGTATGCCTGACGTCGTGATCTCCTGTGCACGTAACAGGCTGTGAGGTGGTCCCTGACGTGAACGTCACCGACAAGAAGTTTGGCATCAAGCTCCTGCTGCCAGTGGCGGATGGAATGAACGAGGTCTACATTCGATGTGACAATGTAAGGCCTTTTATCAACGGCAAATGCCTGCAGTAAACCTGCAGCTGCCATCATTCATTACTGTTCTGTGAAGGCATTGGGAGATTACTTTGAGATTTTATTTTGTTAAAGGCTAGACTTTCTGACACTAGATGTCACACTAATGCGCCATCATCTCAGACCATAACAAATGCGTCGCACGCACACATGTGCACGCACACACGCGCGTGCATGTGCACGCATGAACGCACGCACACACGGCCAGCCCAGCCATGAAAATAAAGGACAGAGGAGCTCGGATTACACACACGCACGCACACACGCACTCTGCTCAGGACACCATTACACCACTATATCGTTACGTAGAGACTAGTTGTTTGCAGCTATGTTAACGTGTAAAATGTTGTATATAGAACCTATAAGATTTTACTAATAAAGGCGTAAAGCATGTTTCTTTGTTTCCTGTCTGGTTTGATAGTTTTTATTGACTGTTTTATTGCTGTTGTCTTAAGGAGACACAGTACGCCAAGTGGAAAGCAGCCTGCACCCTGGCCTCCAAAGGCAAAACCATGGCCTACAGCTCGTACAGGTCGGAAGTAAAAAACGTCCAGTCCTTCCTGCAAATGAAGAGCCTGGCGCCCCCTCCTGGTCAGGCTGTGCCTAGCCCCGATTCCATGGAGACCAATGCCGAGTGTTTCGTCTCCCCGCGCTATGCCAGGAAGCAAAAGACCAAGCAGGTGTGGTCACTCATTCAGTCCGTGGACGCTATGTTAAACCTTCTCATCACCACAGGCTGGTACTTGCATGCGTCTTGTGGCATCACCAGTAGAAGATAAATCATTGTTGTTTGTTTGTTCCCAGTTGACAACACGCATCCTGGAGGCCCACCAGAATGTAGCGCGGCTGTCGCTGATGGAGGCCAAGATGCGCTTCATCCAGGCCTGGCAGTCGCTGCCAGAGTTTGGCATCAAGTACTACATTGTCAGGTGGGTAAACAGTAAGAGCATATCCTGCCCAGCGCCACATGGTAAATGGACCGCATTTATATGGCGCTTTTATCCAAAGCGCTTTACGTTATTTGCCTCACAAAAAGCAAAGGATTTTCTGCAAAAGGGTACTTAATGGTCTAAAATCCAAAAGCCAGTCACTTGTAAGACTTTTAATAATAAATTATTAAATTTGATCATTTAATAATTTAATAAAATAAAACATCTTTATTGTAGGAGCTAAGAACATGATAAACACCAACATCGTTTGTTGTTTTGGGATTTTTTTTATATACCACTAAACAGTAAACACACACATAATATACATTGTGGATAATCCATGACTAAAATCGTTGCATTTATTATGTTTACAAATATTTAATTTTTTATATTAGATCCTGTCAAGTGCTTTCGTTAACACCGGCTCACCACTCCATCTCATTGCGTCTTCCAGATTCAGGGGCTGTAAGAAAGATGAAATCCTGGGAATCTCCTACAACCGTCTGATCCGTATCGACATGTCCACCGGCCCTGTCACAACGTGGCGGTTTTCCAACATGAGGCAGTGGAACGTAAACTGGGAGATCAAACAGGTGCGCAGAGTTTAGATGTTCAAATCTCTTCCTTTCTGTTTGCTTTGAGTTTGCCGCAAACATTTGCAAACACAAGCAAACGGTTTGAGGTGGTAGTTCTCAGAGAACACACATCGACGCTAGACGAATGGTGACAGTTGAAATCTAACTTTTAGGAAGGTTTACACAAAACGTTCAAGGCATGTTCAAAGCAAACATGTTTGCCACAAACGATCACCTCAGTTTGCCAATTCTGAACGCACCTCAGTGTTTCCCAACCCTGGTCCTAGAGGCCAGGGTTGGGAATGCATGGTTCATAGTGGATAAAAGTCTCTGCTAAATTACCCAATTGTACATTTCCATATTATAAGGTAAAATACAATATCTATAAACTCAGGAAAATAGTATTTTGACAGCGATTGTTCCATTAATGTCATACAGTGGTTTATAGGTAATGTGTATTTTCAGGTGGCCATAGAGTTTGACCAGAATGTGAATATAGCCTTCTCCTGTGTCAGCTGTGACTGCAAGGTGGTGCACGAATACATCGGTGGCTACATCTTTCTGTCCACACGGTCCAAGGACCAGAATGAGTCTCTGGATGATGAACTGTTTCACAAACTCACCGGGGGCCAGGAATGAGGCAGCATGCATCATGCTTACTACGTCTCACATTCACAGCCTCGTGAGCCAACATTCTGATCTTGTGAGCTCCGAATTAATTTCACCGCAAGGATCAGTCCCCTCAGTTCAAAAGTGCGTGTCATAAAGGCGGTGCTAATACCTGTCAATCCAATGTCCTTACACACTATTGCACTACCTGCCTGCATCTCACCCAATCAGACTGCTTTAAATCAGCCAGACCAAGGCCTTCGACATTCAGTGATGTCGTCATCCTGGAAAACATTTACAGTGGCCGCTGATTGGCTGGTTGTTTTCTGAAAGGGCCACAAAGATTTTTGAACTGAGGGGTTCCAGACTACTGACACTTATGAAGCTCATAAGATCAAGATGGTCTCACAAGTCACAGCCTTCTCTATATTTATCTGGCAGAGGTTGATGTCTACAACAAAGGACATTCTTCCAGTTCCTTAGAATGCAGAAGACATATTTTTCCAGCGCGACACAAACAAATAGAATGAGGAAAATGTTTTAAGAGGTTAGGGTTAATTTGAAACAAATCAAACACCCTGTTGCAGAATATACTGCAGTTTAAGACCAACAATTACATTTTGTAAAACAGAAAATGTCATATCACTGTGCCTGGTTCTTAAATATAGGTAAACAGGTGATTAAAAAATCTTATTTGTTGATGTAAATAAATAAAAAGTTTTTTCTTGAATATGAATGTTTGACCCTCTGCTGTATATTGTTACTCATGTCATTAGGCTTGCTTTCATCTTTTTCACAAACGTTTTTTGTGAAAGGAATTTTTCACAGGGTAATTTACCTTTTTTATACAGAAATGTTTGTTACAATAATTCAAATTGCAACTTCTATTTGTGGTTGAGTGATGAAACTGTCATCAAACTTAAAGTAACGACAAGCCTGCGATTTGCTATATACTGTACCTATACAAGCCATAATGCATAGCAATTTTGACACCTGGCTGCATTAACGGATACATCCTAGTTCAGATCAGCGAATAAAGTCCTAAAGAAGCCAAGCATTACAGGAAATCCTTCAAAAATAATTAATGATCCTCATCGTGATCACGGTATCAAAACATGGATGATGGATTATGTATGTGACTTGAATGCAGCCAAATGAGGCTAAACGGCAGAATATACACAGACCCAATTTTACAGAAATGCTGCTGACTTTTTGTGTTAGAAAGATAAATATGTAATTTCACAAATCGTGGAAATATATAATTAGTAGTATGAAGGTTCGGGTGTGTTCAATGAACGGAACGTTTTGAACGTTCAAATACCTTCCTCGAAAACGTTCAAAACGTTCTTAAACTACTTTTCAAAGACGTTTTCTGCGTTTCATGAGCATGGCAATTGTTGCTCAGTGACGTGAGGGAAATAGGCATATTTGTAAACTGTTAGTGTTTTATATTATATAATACATTATTTATTAAAATTTTAGAATACAGAAATGTAAGATGTGGCCTGTTATTGGAGAATAGAAAACTGGAATTTTAATTTAATAGTTTAATTATATTGGCAAAATATTTCCCTACACAAATGTAAATGGTTAAAAGTCCTTAGTCATTAAAACTACTTAAGTCTTAGAAATCCCCATATGATTATCTCTCAAACTTGAAACTTGACTACATTATTTCAATATTTGTGTTGTATTGTTTTATATTAATGTCTGTTATACGTTAATGTAATTTGTCTTTTTTGTACTTGCTCAGGCCTAAGTTTGTATATGTTGTGGAATTTACAAGGCCTTGAAAGAATTGTGTAATTTGCAATAAAAAATAAAATTAATGAAATGAAATAAACTGTTGATGTTTTATAAATTATAAGTAGCCTTTATAGTCAACATCATTATATAGTACCAGTACCAAATGTCGCTTTTCGGTAGTACCATATTATTTAACCGTAAATGTATGCCATCTCATTCATACGTGAAATGAATGAAATATAAAATCGGAATATGTTCACACAACCATTTTAAACAGACATTATGACATATATCCTTTAGATGGCTTTAGTGCACTATGGCTCTACTATCATGTTGAGCATATGTACAGCTGAAACAACAACTGTGGGTAAAACCAGAGACATTAAATAGAGACTTTGGTAAAACACATCCAATCGCTTTGTTGTTCTTTTAACTTTTTGCAAACGTTCCACCATCCTGAACGCAGGGAAAATACACGGCGTCACTGTGTACCTATTGGCTACGAAGTTTGACGGAACGAGACGGCTGCATTCTGCTTTCGAATAGTCGTCCCTCATAGGCTAGGGAACTGCATGCTAACACGTGTGAATTGTACTTTATGCTAAGGTTGCAGTTGTGCCTTATCAACAGTAAGATTCTTAGCGTACAGAAGGTGTAATCTGCTTATAGACATAGTGTGTTCATTTATCGCCGGTAGCCTACTATGGCGGATAATGCTGATGATGACTCCCAGTACAGAATCCAAGAGGGTGACTACGTTGTGTTGAAACGGGGAGACATTTTCAAATCTGTGCAGATTCAGCTAAAAAAGTAAGTTGAAAAATCCATGTAATCATTTCTTCAAATACCTTAAGGTCATATTAATGTATAATAAGTAGGCTAGCTAGCTCCTTACAGTATGTTATGCACTCACTCACTAATGGGTTCATTTTTCTTCAATGACAGCAATATGCAGTCCATGTTATTTCGAGTTTTGTCTGTACCTACTGCAGCCTAGTAGCTTGCTTAGTTGTGAAGATTTATATTATTTTAACTTTTTACTATTTGTCTGCACAGGAAAATTGTTTTTGAGAAGCAGTGGTTCTTTTTGGATAAAGCCATTGGGGAATTGTATAGAACCACGTTTGAAATCGTCTCTGGAGGGATTCTTCAACCACAAAAGAAACAAAATAGCGCAGAGAGCACCTCAGGTATCTTACTGATAATGGTGACAAGCATTTCAAAAGTCCTATTTTATTCCTGCTTTTTTGCTACTTTTTCCAGTTAATGTTCCCAAAGTATAGTAACTTTTTCACATCCACGTTTTGCTCTCACACTTCACCACTAACTCGAATTACTGTCTTCTCGTGGACATCAATATTTGGATGTCTGGTGGTTCCACAGATACACTGAAGGCAGGAACGGACAACAGAAACATAGTGGATGATGGGAAATCTCAGAAACTCACAAGGGATGACATTGAGACACTGAAAGAGCAAGGTCTAAAGGGACAGGTACACGAATGAACAGCCTGCGACTGTCCTGTAAAACCTAATCTTCTGATTTCTATCGCTGTAGAAATTAATAGATGCCTGCTGAAACAGCACTGATATAAGCAGAGAGCTGGTGGTAAAATATTCACATAAGTCTAAGTTGTGTCGATACTAAAAATAAATTAATGGTTTCTGAATAGAAGCGCAGAATGGTATCTTTATTGTTTTGGTTTTTCTTTTAACATTAGTGCTCACATTAATATATGAGAATAAATGTAACTTGACATTGCGTTTTATTAAAAATGTATGTGATATTTGATTGTAAACTGTAAAACATGTAATGCGGCTTCTTTTAGAGACCAACATACATTTTGTATACAGATAAAACGTACAAAATGTTGGTTTGTGTTGCCGTTCATACACTGTGATTATATGGCCCACAGGAGATCGTTCAGCACCTTGTAGACAACAGCACGACGTTCCGAGACAAGACTGAGTACGCACAGGCCAAATACATAAAGAAGAAGAAGAAGAAGTGAGTAGGTCCTGTTGATTTAATAAAATGGGCTGCTGTTTGTTACAACATACACACTAGGCTGCTGTTTGTTACAACATACACACTAGGCTGCTGTTTGTTACAACATACACACTAGGCTGCTGTTTGTTACAACATACACACTAGGCTGCTGTTTGTTACAACATACACACTAGGCTGCTGTCATGATGGGATTCTTGATTCCAATACTTCTCTGCTGACACTGCAGGTATGAGAATACAGTGACCATCCTGAAACCCTCCTGCCGCATTCTGGCCATGATGTACCATGGCCGAGAGCCAGGCAAGGTCTGGTAAGTGAGATGGAGTGGGTGATGAGGGTGAGGTAATTAAGGTAAAGAACAGCCTGCATTAACAGTGAGACCACATGATGTGTGATCTGATGGCTGGAAAGGCAATTCTGATTACTGAAATCGAATCACTACATTCTAACAATAGCAGTATAAAACATTGATTGACAGCAGAAAACATATGTATATATCTATTGTTTTATAACAGTATGTTAGATCACAAGGGGATTTTATTTTATTATGTTATGTTTGTGCCTTGTGTGTATGTATATTTGTGTGTGTGTGCACATGCATTCATGTGTGTGTTTGTGTGGGTTCCAGCCACCTCAGGTATGACACGCTGGCTCTAATGCTGACCATGTCCAACATCCATGCCGGCAGCAAGATACTGGTGTTCGAGACGTGTGCTGGTCTGGTGCTGGGCGCGGTCATGGAGCGCATGGGAGGTAGACCGTCCTGTTGTTGTTGTTTAAAGCAGCTGTTGATTTGATTGTTATTGAAATGCAGGCAAAGGCCTTCCAGGCAAGTCTCGCCACTCAGCAGCCATCTTTGAAACGCCCCCGGCAGTTATTTAGGAAGACTGTATAGGCAGGTGGCGTCAATTACGTCAATGCCACCACACGATTGGTTAAATAGGTTAATGCTTGGCAGTTATAAAGCAGACGATTGGCTTAATGTTGTGTGTTATTATGTGGATATTTTCCTCCAACAGCCATATTTGCATTTCAGATTTCTCCATAAGAGCTCCCTTCAAAGTTCAATGAGTGGGATGTCTCCTCTATATAGTCTCTGGCATAGTGTTGCAGCATCCACTCAGTGAATATTGTGTGTTCAGCGTGGCCTGGCCTGGTTACAGTTTCATGGTATTGTCAGCAATTGCAAGCTAAATGCAAGCTAATAAAGTTTTGTTAAAATTCAACAAATATCTCTTAGCATTTTGCTATCTTAACGTTCTATGTGCGTGTTAAAAAAGTAATCTGATACTTCTACACAGCCCTGGTTCCGTAAAAAGTAACATAAACAAAGTGGCGAACATCGCTCGTATCAACAAAGCCGTAGTAATACGCTTTGCTTCACAATGCATTTCGACGTGTGATGCGCCGCCCGGAGGTCCGCGGAGCGATGCTGTTTTTATTTCAGCTTGAAGTTGGCAAGAATGACTGACCCTGCCTTTTAAATCTAATCAATTCCCATGCCAATTTAGAAGTTAAAACAAAGCTTGTTGTCTCAAACATTGTACTTGTTTGCTGACTTTGTACTGACTTATCTGACAAAGGGGAGAAAATAATATTTCCCAGAGCTACCCCTCCTTACTTTCCATCTCTTCCCCATCCAGGCTACGGTTCGGTGGTCCAGCTGTACCCCGGAGGGGGGCCAGTTCGTGCGGGCATGGAGAGCTTCGGTTTTCCCGCTCACTTCCGCGAGACGCTTCACGAGTTTCCCATCTGCCACGTCAACGCCGTGCTGGCAGGCACACTGGACACTGCCGCCACGGACCGCAGCGCTGGTGGGGCTTCTGTGGAAGAAGAGTTTTGATAGGTTTTGTGTTCTTCTTCTGCACAGCACACAGTAATTGGGTATCGACGTGGCGATGCTCTACAGTTAGACCCAAACCTGCTCTGTCTAAAACTGAAGCTGCTTGCCGAGTGCAGTGCAGCAGCAATAATGATGATTATGAGATTTAAAGGGGTTCTCATAATTGGCTCCTACATACAATATATAACGTTATATACGTTAGATCAGTGGTTCTCAAACTGGGGGTTGCGAGACACATAAAAGGGGGTCCCAAGATGATTTTCAGAAATGAAATAACAATTTCAAATTATTAAAATGGCATAGGTTAGCCATAATTGTTCGTAGTAGTACAGTTTATAAATTACTTTGATGTATAGTCCATATTAAAATAATAAAATATTAAAATACTATCAAATAATAATATGGCTGTTATTCTTATACCACATCTGGGGATACCGGGGGTCGTGAGTCGCTGGCATGGTTATTTTGGGGGGTCACTAGCTGAAAAGATTAAGAACCCCTGCGTTAGACTATAAGTGCAGAGAAAGCATACTCTTACCCCCCCCCCAAACATCCCAGTATATCTCAATGGCTTGCTGTCAGCAGAGTACCAATCGTGCTGGTGTGTTTCTGTGCCATCGACCCTAGCAGCTGCAACGGAGGATACCCGGCCAGAGGTTGAAGGGCAGAACCAGCCTGACCCAGGGCACCAAGGAGGTCCAACGGAGGATACCCGGCCACAGGTTGAAGGGCAGAACCAGCCTGACCCAGGGCACCAAGGAGGTCCAGGGGAACAGAACATGGAGACTTCTACTGGCACCAGAACCGCCTTGACCAGAGACCAGGAGAAACTGAGGGAACTCAGGGTACGTCTGTTTAAGTAAACCATCTTTGGCCCCCTCTTCAAATACTCTACATTAAAGATGCTATATACCGTATTGTATACATTAACATAGCAAGCAACTGGTTTCCCCCCCCAGCTAAATATATAGTGGATTAATCCTAAACCTAATTACAACAAATTGCTAATGTTGGCAACGTTAACTGTACATTTAGGTATAATAGGTTGAGCCGGTGCCCTCGTGATCAAGTTTATACATTAAACCCTCTTATCCCTTAATGACATGATTCATCAGGCTCAGGAGAAGAAGGTTAAGATGGAGGAGAAAAGGAAGAAACTGGCTGCCGCTGCCGCCCTGCTGGAAGGGAGGAATGCTGACGGGTCAGTGTCTATTTCGGGTTCCGTTCACCGTCACACTCCACTGATGTGTTCAGTAATTATAATTGATCTGCAGAGATTAACAGAGCCAAACGGTATATTTTAAACCCATTATTATATTGGCCAGTTGTGAACAACTGTAAATTATCTCGCCATGCGCCATTGTCATAACTGCATCTCTTGCGTGATTGGTTGTCCCGGGCCGGTACCCTTGCAAGGTGCACAGGAGTGATTACCCTGCGATTTTGTGTGCTGCAAAGCGAGGAATTGCTTCCCGGTGGGTTTGCTCGTGATTGATGTTGAGCTTTAAGTGTCGTCGGGGCTTGCCGTACGAGCACTGATCAATTTCTGGCTCGTAGTCCTGCTCCCCCGCCATGTATCATATCACACCACTTCACAGCCGGTCTTAAATCAAGCCCTTCTCTACTCTCACAAGAATGAAAGCGTCGTGCGTATGCCGCTAACATTGCTGCGGATTCATGTATTTTTATTCCACTAACTGAAATGTGTTTATTCTTTCTTTCATTCATTCAATTTAATTAATTTATAATAATAGTTTCAGAATTGTCTCGTGAATTACAAATGATAAAGTGAATCATTCATATATA
>JAODLL010082015.1:0-15516 GCA_026546735.1 Forbesichthys agassizii | reverse complement strand
AGTTAATGTTTAAATTTAAATACTCTTCCACCATTGTGTGGATGCATCTTTAGTGCATATTGGAAATCTTAACTCTGGTAAATACTCATAGCTGTAGACAAACGTTTTGCAACGTGTAGACAGTATAGCGGCATAGGTCTGTATAGCAACCTCCCAAATGAATATACTATACCGTTGGCCATCCTGTAAACATTCTTAAATGGAGTAAGTGATGCTGGAGAAGGATTTTTTATATTTGATCTCAACGTGCAAGCTTCGTCAATGGACTGCCCTCTTGGCCAGGTCTCCCTTTGTAAAAGACCGTATATGGAACGTTCCTGGTAAAATAAAGGTAAAATAAAAAGAATACAAAATAAATCAAAAGAAAACCACATTGCCAAGGCTAATGTTATGTGTTCCCATTTACAGAGTCAGGGCTATGAACTGCAGATTTCTTTTAGCACATAAACAGAACACACAGTGAACCATGAGGATATACAGTATTTGTTGAATTTGACAAAACTGCATCGAAGTACTTATTTACCTCAACAGGGAGAAAGGCACCTGTGCCATATTATGTTTGGTTTCACTGTAAGTTGCTTTGTATAAAAAATAATTGTCATCTGAATGCAAATCTCAACACGCTTTACTTATTGTAGACAACATTTCCCATAGGTGTGAAAGTCTGCTCAGAAAATGTTCCCACTCCATGTAGATATTATGCATACTGTACTGTATCAGGAAATATCCTGCCAAAACCAAGAGCTTTTCATGTGATGAAATTAGTTCAAGAGAGGAATTCTGAGATGATGGCTAACATAGTTATTTTTATTGAGTATGGGTCAGTTGTGTATAATGTATTGTATGTGAGTGTGCAAGTGGATTCATTCAATCACTATTCAATCACTCAATAGGAGGTTTACAGTGTGTTGTAATCTTGTTTTGTAATTGGGCTGTTTGAACTTTTTTGCTCTTAAGTTATATAACCTTAATCAGTGCAACGGGTACAAGGGCAAATTATGTGCTACACGCCGGCTAATTTAATAGCGTTATTAACTGTTGCCGAGAAAGCGTAAATCATTAGTCCACAAAATGTTGAATTAGGAAACACTGGTTTCAGTGGATCAGCTCATGTGACCTACAAGGACATTTTTACAAGTAAGTTTTCAAGGGATCAAGTAAAATGAAACTACTTAATCCAATTTGGTTATTGAATTTCCAAAGTGGCCATGGTTCCATGGTCAGCAAAGAGGAAAACAAGACACCTCTCTTTGCTTGCTTGCTAAATGTCAAATCTATTTAAGTAAACTAGACAAGCATGACTGTACTTTAACTCTAGATGTTCTATCTTAAATGTAAGGCCCCAAACTCTTATGAATTGCGTGGTATCAATCAAATGCATTGCCATTAATGAAGTCAGTAAATATACTGTACTAAACGTCTCTAGAAATTAGATTTCAATATCGCAGATTAGATCGCTGACAACTGGCATATTACAGAAAACGAAATTAGCTCTGCTGTAAAGAGACATAACACGAGGGCAAAAGTGAGAGAATGCCACCGAAAAAGACAGGCTCGCTAAATAGGATAATGTCGGTTTCCACAAAGATACTCTCACACACACACACACACACACACACACACAATTCAGCTAAGGGTTGATGAGTCATTCCCTGACTCTGCACTGACTGTGGCCTATGCACTATAAGCACACATACAACTACTAATGGTCCAATCTGGTGATCAGCAATTACTGTACAAGCCCAACAAATACACTGGACAAACACAAAACCTGTGTTTTATTTAATAATGCTATATTTAATCAACAAATAACCCAAGCTTCCATGTGATGCTTAGTCTGAGACTATATTACATCACTGTTACGCTTAGATTGGCACAAGTTTGTCTACAGTACCAACATAAGAAGAAGAAGAATTAAGAAGATAACAGTTTTTAAAAAAAATAAGATATACTGGCTTTCTTATTCATAAGTCAGTCATCAGTCTTACTGAGTTTGCAGGGTTCTGCATAACAACTCTGTAACCTTGAAATCTAAGCCAATGTTCAAATTACTTTTTGGCACAATTCCTCACTGTAAATGGTAAATGGATTGAATTTATCTAGCGCTTTTATTAAAAGCTCTTTACATTATTTGCCTCACATTCACACACACACAAACACACAAGGCGATGTCAGCCATGCAAGGAGACACCTGACCACCGGAAGCAGTTAGGGTTTGGTGTCTTGCTCAAGGACACGTCAACACTTGCCGAGGAGTTAGCGGGGTTCAAACCAGCGAGTTCTTGAACAGTATTTCGCACCGCTCTACCACTGCACCACTTGTCAGCCCTGTAACAAAGCGATGATATGGTTCAATTGAGCCTGTCATTGAATGAGAAAAAAAGTGCATGTGCTTTGTATGATTATCTTACCAAAACTCAGCTCTAACCACTGTTTCTGAGGGATGACTCATTTTCCTATATTAATACAGTTTGGTGGACGTAATATTCTTCCTATTCATTGCATATCTGGATATCTTGGGTCAAAAATGGGACGGGATGCAGTGTGCCTAATTAGGTTTTAAATGAATAAAGCCAGTGCCTGGTACTGGTGACATTCCAGTTCAATTTATACATAATATACATAATTATGTGCTTTGTACAGTCTTGTACTCTTCATTTTCTGTAGCGTTGATGCTGCTGAGGCATGCTTTTATTTTGATATATTTATTTGCTCTGTATCTGCACTACAAACTATTAGACTATTAGACTTCACTCCATCCACATTCGTCTAGATCAGATGGAAAATGATACAGCTGCAGAGGAGCTTACTTGGCACGTCTTATCGCTGATGTGCTCTTTAGTTGTTAAACGTCATTTTTGGGTAGCACCCAGCAGACTGCCACCTCGTGGCATTGCCCCTGAGTAACAAACAGCTGGAGGAGCTCATATTGTGTGCATAATTATAAGGAGATGTCGGCTACTTTAGTCAAATATTTGCATGGGGTTTTAGAGAACAAATGACCTCCTGTTAACTTTTCTAAATAGCACCAGCAACATCCAGCTGCCTTTCACAAAGCAAGAGTATGAATTGGTTATTTATTGAAAGAAAACAAGTAATAGACTTGGAACAGCCCATTTTCAAAACCTAATTGGATGTGGTTATGTACAGACATTGCACAGTATGCCAACCTGCAGCTTAACTACAGTTGGAGAATAGGAATTGTTTAGCAAAAACTACCGAGTAAATGAGAGTGAAGGTGTACTCTATATTGTCAATGGGTTTGCATATATACTGTACATGTACTGTAGCTGCACGTGTGTGTGTGTGTGTGTGTGTGTGTGTGTGTGTGGTCTTCTTTGACAGAACATATTATTTCTTTTCATTTTTTCAGCTCCTCCCACTTATTATTATTATTCTAGTAAAGTTATTAGAAGCTAAACTCCTTATGCAGATAATTTGCTAAGTATTATAGCATTGTAACACACAATGCTAAATGGTAACACGCTAGTGATTGGTGCATACAATCCCAGCAGGGTCTGACATTGATTTTACACCCCACTCCATCTTCAAGATAACCAGATGTGATTCATATCTCTACATTGAATTGCCATTCCTATGCATGTGGACCCAAAGTGCATAATCAGGTTTTCAGAATGCTGTCCTCCAAGGACTCTAATTGTATAGAAGCTTCAGGCTGCATAGTCAAGCTTTATTTAATTGTGCCTACCAATCATGTACAGGATATAGATGTTGCCTTTCACAGAAGTGCAGTGTTGATGATCCCTAGACCATCTATGTTTCTGCAGTGAAAAGAGGGGCATTTGCATCAGGTTATGAGTCATGTAACATTTGGAAAGTTCGCTTACATTGTGTTTTGTGTCTAGTCCTTCTCTTTACATATGTAAAGTGTGCCTACCTGAAAAACAAGGTATTTTGATTGACATGCACAACCAACGTGCATGTACGTAACTCAATGACAAATTTGGACATTAAACTTAAAGTGAGGAATTTGTAGAAAACTAATGTAAATAATGTAGTGGAATTGCGTCACACCAGAAAGTAGACATACTTGTGAGTGACCATGCTAACAGCCCATGGAAATACGTATTACTTCCCGAAAGTCAGACTTTCAACACAGAGTTGCTAAAAGGTATAGTCAGCTATTGCAAGTTAAATGTAAGCTAATAAACTCTCCTTGCATTTCGCTATCTTACGGCTCTCTGTACGTGTTAAAAAAATACTTCTACACATCCCTGGCTCCGTAATTGTAACATAAACAAAGTGGCGAGCACCGCTCGTGTCAATAAAGCTGTAGCACTACGCTTTGCTCCACAACACATTTCAACGTGTGAGGAGCCGAGCACCACTGAGCAATACTGTTTTGATTTGAGCTTAAAGTTAGCAAGAATGATTTGCCAGTAACAAAGTGCTAATGGACGGAAGAGGCTGACTCCCTCTGTGGTGTCTACAGTAGAGTTTATTATTCTTATATAAGATGTATTTTTATATAGATATAATTACTCTTTGCTAAACATGTGGTCCAAATATACAATTAAGAAATAATATATTTATAAAATAAGAAGTAATAATAATAAAAAAGTATATAAATAACAAAAAACATACGCAAAAAAAGTACATTATGTATTATATTTTTTAATTAATCTCTCGACTATGCAGAAGTATATTACCCCAAGCTGTCTATACAACCCAATGCTTTGGAAACCTCTGAATTAATCAGTCTATAAGCGGCAAATGCTATTGCCATGGCCACATGTCATAATGGCACCTCAACCTCATACTGTACAGTAACTTTGGCGGAGAGGAGCGTGTTTTCCTTATTGCACCTTAGGACAGGATTAATTTCACCTCCTCCTCTAGTCTCATGCCAGGTGGACCTCATATTCATTTCCTTTCCCTCTGAAAGCAGTCGTTATGTACTGAAAGAGCATGACATACCACCAGCGATTAGGAAACAGAGTGGCTTTGCAGTTCAGTTCCACTACCTGCAATGGGTGGAAGAGAGGTAGGGGAGCTTGGGGTTATATTAACTCAAGGCTTTTGGTTCAAAATGAGGTGTAGGGATTTTCTCTGTATGGCATCAAGAAGTTCATAGCATAATTTAATCTTGTGTTCGTTGACTTTCACAGGCTTAATGTCAAGTAGTCGAAGAGAATATGCACTGTCTGGCATTCTCCGCAGGGTGGAAATAACCTTGAGGGAAGACAAAAGGCTGTATCTCTGTCTGTTTCACTGAGTTTATTTATTGTATTTGTTGAAACAGCTCAGTAGATGTTTTTTTACAAGCCACTGAACATGCACTTGAGCAAGCACACTGTCAAGGAACAAATTGTTCAGTCCCCCCCTGCTGAGATCATATCATAATGATTTTAGCTCAATAGTTAATTAGCTAACTTCTTTCAGTGCCTTCTGCCAATAACATCTTTAGAGCAATCAAAGGTTCATCTGTATGTGGTGCATGTGTGTGTGTGTGGGGGGGGGGGTGTGTGTGGATGTGTGTGTTTACAGAAACATGTGTGCGCACGTGTGTGTCCGTTTGTTTCTCAGGCTCCTTTAGGGAACAAAACAAGACATTTAGTAACCTCTAATTGGCCAAACAAGTTATTGGTCTGGCCAAAGCTGTGGTAACTAGCTGTTGGCAGCTACAACCTGCTAGGCTCATTATAATTTAGGAGGGAGAATTTTCTTAACCATAGAAGTCTGGAAAGTAGAAGAATCTAGCTCTCATAGCTGAACAGCATACTCTGCTAAACGAGTATGCAGGTGATTTTAAGTGCAACAGTCAATAGACATGCCCTCCTCTCATTCTAGTCAATAACTTCAGTGACGCCATTAGTCACTTGATAGGAAAAGCAAGCAAAGCTCTTAGCACTGTGTTATTGAGTTGGGGTATGGCATACACACCTCCATATTCTCTCACGGCATGAAGATTACTCATTGATCCCAGATCTAATTATACTGTGAATCACCATCAACCAATCAACTTGAACGTGAGACTCCAATACTTTAGCCTTGCCAGAAGGCATATAGAGTGGGATGTTACAATTTACACATTTAGCAGATACTTTCAATCCAAGCATGTATGGGTAGTATGTAACTAACTAACTAACCGACAGGGACTTTGTTGGCTCGTTATCTTACTTTGACTGCTTGTGTACCTGCGGACTGAAATACTAGTTTGTGTTTGCCACAAAAAAAAAGTTACAACCGGGTTCAAGATACAGTAGTCAACATTTACTTGACCCAGTACAGCAAACTGTCAGCAGAAAGCCTGCTTTAAACAGTTAAATGTACAAGGTGACATGGATGCATTTCATTGAGCTAGCAGCCAGGGCTGAACAGCGAGGGAGCAGAAGATGGTAGCAGGCGGAAGAGCTGATAACCCAATGACAGACTGTACCCGCTGTTACCTACGTCTTCCCACATCAGCCAAGCATGGCTTTCACAGTGGCTGTCTTAAAATAGCGCAAAACATAGTTACATTTATAGGCATGCTGTTTATTCATAGCTGAGGCACACAGGCGTTCACCCTGATCCAACTTTGGTCAACTGTTTCAAAAGTCTGGCAACTTCTTGCGCCCTTTAGACACTGTGGGGGAGGAGTGTGTTGTGTTGATGAGGCTGCTAATTCAAAGGGATTTTATGATTTGGTTCTACCGTGATTTATTCATCGGTGTTGGGCCGTCGGTGCCACGCATATCATTACTCATACATTTCCTGGGCCAATGGTATGGCAATGCACGATTCTGATCTACAATATCATGCATGATTTTTAAGACAGGCTGTGGATGCTATGGTGTTGCGCCAAACTACATGATCATAGCTTGTTTGAGACTTGCTCGTTGAGGACATTTCCCCGTTGAATTTCTGTTTCCGTTCCTTCTCGCATTTGCTGGAGCCTGTTTTCTTCTTCTGCAGTGTAGTTTCTCTCTCTGTGTGTGTGTGTGTGTGTGTGTGTGTGTGTGTGTGTGTGTGTGTGTGTGTGTGTGCGTGTGGGTGTGTGTGTGGGCTCGTGTGTTTGTAGATGTAGGCTGGAGCCATGTTTATCCAGCTGGGCAGGGAATAAGGCCAGGGTTAGGCATGCTGTGTCTGCGCTGCACGAGTTTTAAACTGCTCTGTTACTACAGTGGCTGTCATCATATTGCATTGTCTGCCTCTCTGCTAGCAATTCATTTGATCTGACACGCAACTCATTTACGCACTCCTACGTTGTGTTGCTTCACAAGTGGTCAGACATCAGAGTGATAGTGAACTTATAACAATCAGATGTATACTGTATATGAGTAGTAGTATATGAGATAAAAACGAGCTAATGCAGCTGGACAAAGTGTTATTGACTCTTTCTTGCAGTGCATCGCGGTGCATGTGAGCTGAGTTACAGCAAAACCCTTTTGTGTCTCATTCTGAATGTACACATCATACTGTCTTAGTGGGTACATTGACATTCTATTTGTCATACTGTACTAGCGGGTACACTGACATTCTATTTGTCATACTGTACTAGCGGGTACATTGACATTCTATTTGTCATACTGTACTAGCGGGTACATCGACATTCTATTTGTCATACTGTACTAGTGGGTACACTTACGTTCTATTTGGCATACTGTACTAGCGGGTACACTTACATTCTATTTGTCATACTGTACTAGCGGGTACACTTACATTCTATTTGTCATACTGTACTAGTGGGTACATTGAAATTCTATTTGGCATACTGTACTAGCGGGTACATCGACATTCTATTTGTCATACTGTACTAGCGTGTACATTTACATTCTATTTGTCATACTTTAGTATTGGGTGAATTCAGAAAGGCTTTGTTTCTCCAGTGTAGGACACCGGGGCACCAGCAACACCTTAGATCGTTTTGGCCACCAACGCTGCGGTGAGGTGGGAGGTAAACCTGAGCAGATTTCTTCTCTTAACAGCCTAGACCCTCTATTGTCCCACCTAGACCGTCCGTCCCCATGTACTGACTCACGCCTACCCTTCTTACTTATCCAAAGCTCAGTCTTGTGTCTTCCCTCCCACTCATTCCTCCTCCATGAACATACTCAGTCATTCACAATTTGCTGGCCTCTTATCCTTGAGCGTATTCTGGTGTGAATGGGCTTGGCTTTTAAATGCTTCTGCTTTTTGTCAGAGCCCCAGACAAGCAAAATCATTTCCTGTGCTTACTGCGGAATTATTTGATCAAAATTGAATGAATATGTATATTGAGATTTTGTTGATTACATTGCATTCAAAGAGGCTTGTACCATTGTTTTTGTTGCTTGGGGTTGTAATTTAAAATGAAACACAGCATGTACTGTATATACAAAATGTGTATAGCCATACCCTTGAATATTTCACACCTGGCTATGCGATGTAATGCTGTATTTCTAAATACATACATAGTACTATGATGCCATAAAGTAATAACATCCCTCAATAAACATGTGCAGCATTATATTTTACAGCCTGCATACCTGAACAATGTGAATATGACGGTGATTTGATTTGAATGTGGATCTATTTTCTGTAATTAGCCTAAAATTACCCTAACACGCAGTTATAAAGTTAGTACTCTGTAAATCAAGATATGTCAAATAAAGTTTTAACAATAATAATGTGTCCTTTTTACTTGTTTTTACTTGTTACTGTAGCATTCTCATTCACCATTTTGAGGAATGCATTGTCACCACTGAAAAAGTAGTTTAAGCATCTATCACCATATATGTAGCAATACTTTAAATATCTCAAGCTCATCATCTTCCCCCACCTAATGGGATACTCTGATTGACAAGAGATCTCTAGCCAGGCTGGTTGGAGGGACCTTCGTTGCTATGGAGACAAAGTTACTTTTTGGCAAAGTCGATAAATTATATTTTACGTCTTTTTTTTTTTTTTCTAAGGCATGTTCCTACTTGACAAAGGAGTTTATTAATCCTTCAGAATAACGACAGTAAACAAGCCTGAAACTGATTGAAAGGAGCTGTGGCACTATTGTCGTGAGCGGAAATTGAAAACCTATACAGCTGAGAGTGCAACGTATGACAATGATCAGTTTAATACATTTGGTGTGCGGTAACACACTATTGGTCATGGGCGTAGATTTCATTTGAACATTGGAGGGGGGCCATATAAAGCAGGGGGTCTCGGGGTTCTTCCCCGGAACATTTTGCAAATCAAAAAACATAATTTTCTGCATTCTGGTGAATTCTTATGGAACAATGTGTGCCTTTTCTGAATCAATGTAGGGTGGACATTGTAAGGTCTATTTATTTAAAGGAACATTAAATACAGGAACCCTGGCACAATTATAAAATATATTGAACATTATAAAGTGGGTTATCAACCATATATATTGCTTTAGGCATATGCAAAAACGTTCTGCATATTCAAAACATCTGCGTTGTGGTATGATCTAGGGCTAAACAATAGCTAACTTAAAACAATAATAAACTACTACACACGTTGGCCATAAGCTAATTAAATACAACTGTAGAATGAGACTTTGTTAAATTCAAAATCACTGAACTTTTGGCTTGGTCTAATAGCACTCTAACGTTCCTCCCATCATCTCCCATCCCCCGTGGATGGGGTGCACAATGTGTGCATTAAAATATCCAACATAGGACATAGTCTGAATAGTGTAGTAGGCCCAGGTTACGGCTACACTGTCAAGCGGTTCAATGAGCGGTTAAATACGCTTGGAGTTCAAGGAATACATTTACAGTTTTACAGTTTTTGATTGTTATTTAGGTTTTTTCTGTGGAACTTACATCTGGACACAATTGTGCTTCATTATCTAACCGCAAACTCCATCTCCTGTGTCTTCAAGGAAGACACTAAAGCCGCACCTCACACTCATATAATCATCTTAACTTTAAATAACAGACATAAAGTATAAATTCACACACCCACAAATTAATGAGGTCATTGAAATTAACTTTATCTGAACCTTTCCCCTTTTATTAAACATATACCAATTGGAGTGCCAGAAATCTCCACGCAATTTGAAAAGTGATCTACTGCAGCAGCTGTTCTTTGAAGCTCTGTGGCACGGAGTCTGGATCATCAGGATGAATTGCTCTTCATTTGTCTACCTCATCTCATCCTTGTTTCTCATCCACTGCTCTCTCTTTGTATCCAGGGAGACCTGCGCTTTTCATTATGGCATCGTTTGATCTGGACCTCCAACTCCTGCCGGCAGTACTTACAGGAGAGAGAGAGAAAGAGAAGAGAGAGAGAGAGAGAGTATTCTTTCAGGTTTTATTTCAGTACAGTGCCCGTTAGCACAGATATTTCCATTGTGATTCATTTTGAAATGTCTGTGTCATTTTGGCCTTGTTTGCCTATATTATTAGTATTATTTTCTTCTCATACTAGAGTTACAGCCCATAGGGAAAAGCTTTAAAGCAGTGAGATGTAAAGATGTGTTGGCCCTGCTACAGAATGTCTCTCACACACCCTCCCTCGACCACCACACACATGCTGTGGCCTGCATGCTCTGGGTAGCGCTGTGCCTTTGCAGTGGTCTGGCGCTTATCAGTGTTGAACCTTGTCATTCACAGTTCAGTCAGTATGTGGCCTCTTTTATCTGGTTCTATGGCACCTTCAGTAACGCACGACACAGATTAATTAATGTCTACTGGCCACAGACAAAACAAAGACTGACGTTTTAGTCAACACACTATTGCACTTTGAACTAGTGCTGAGCAAAAATATATAAAAGAGGAATAATTCTCCAGGTTGATTGGTCCCGAGTATCCTCCCCCGACTTCTTAACACCTCAGTAATAGTGAACACACACAGCCACAGAAAGCTTTTGAGTTTGAGTTGATGTGAAACCACCCCCCTCCAATTCAACACGATTAAAACCCATATCGCAATATTTGTGTGAGCAAATATTACTTGTGCACTTTACACGCATGTAAATAGCACTCTTTTTTTTATGTCAGGAAATATTACATAACATACACCAAAATGCGCACTCGCGTTGCTTTTATGAGAAAAAAAATAGAATATGAATCCAAGGAGCTAGGGATGAAGAAGTTTTATCTTTACTAATTGATTCAATAGTAATTGTACAGTGACTCAATACCATGTTCTCCATAAATTAATAATATGGTGCTACATTGAACCACACTACTGTAGCTGAAGGTATTTTGCAGGTGTAAAATGTTATGCCAGAAAGAGCTGGATATTTAGTAAGCTCTCTATAGTGAACAATAACCAAAAGATCGCCCTGTATTAAATATATACAGTATACCTACTATATACCTTTATATAGCATACATTTGCATATAATCTACCAAGAAGCTCCTTTATTATCTTATCCTTGTTATATTCTCAGATTTTATGATTTAGTGGAATTTTGTCTTTAAATGTTTAGCTCCATTAACAAAGGTCGTATTTAGTGCATTTGCAGTTTATATGGTGTATAGCGGCAGCAATATGAATTGAGTCTGCTGAACTTGCTCTAATGGACAATAGCATGCTCATGTAAAGGTTAACAAGTCACTAAGGTCTTTGCAGAGAGCGACAGCATTGCTAACAATACTCTCTCTCCTTGTGTTGCTGTGTGGCCTCCTTGTGGTGAGGTACGGTAACAGCACAGACACCAATCTGCATTTAGGCATGTGACAATGTTCCACTTGACTGCGATAGGCACCATGCATGGAGCCCATCTATCGCAAGGGTTGATTTCTATCTAGGGTTCATTCTATCCAGCCAAACACCTCTTCTACACACCAGCTCATCAGTTTGTGGGTCTTGCTGTTGTGTTTCTCGGTGTGCGGGGATTGGTTAGGAGTAAAATATGCCTCTTGGCCCTCTGTTCAGCTACAGCTGGACAATATTGTTTACAAGGCTGCAGTCTACAAATGCTGTAAGCCTTCAGGACGTAACTATTTTTGTGTCCACTAGTGGTTTAGATAGAACACACGATACTTGTAGTTACACAGAGTACATGCATGACCCGCTCTGTCTTGGTGCTTGTTGCCATAGCTACCCCTCTCTCTGTCTCTCTCTCACTCTCATTATATTTAAATATTTTTCCTATTTTCTTTGTTTCTTTGTTTCTTTGTTTCTTTGTTTCTTTCTTTCTTTCTTTACTCTTCTATTTTTCATGTGTGTTTACCTTGTTCTCTTTTCATTTTCCTTTTTGTTTTTGTTCATTCTAGAAATTTCTTTAGGCCTATACTATTGATTAATTGTTATCACACTAGCACAATGCTCAAAGTCACATGTGTTTTGATTTGAGTGGGATAAGCATTTGCGCCCGGCCCACAAGGCTTATGATGTTGATCTTTACGTCGAAACATTTCAACCTTAATGGGAAACCCAGGGCAGCGTGTGTTTGCCAGGGAGGATAACGCTTGATTGAGGGTAAATGCCACTTCATTAGGTAGACTTCAACAAACGTTACCTTCAAATCTGGCTAGGTCCTATACACGAGGACGACCTCGTATCCAGGTCATGTTGAGGCCTGCTGCCAAACTTGTTTCTATTTTATCAGTGGCAACAAACCTTAAAGTGCATTACATGTATGGCATTTACCTTTGATACAGGCTGTCATAGTGTGTACGGTACATTTGGGGAGCACAAGAAAACCCTCCCAAGAAGAGACGCAGATGTAGAAACACACGCTGGCTGGCAGTGTTGACTATGTAGGCAGAGGGTTAAACTCCCCTGACGCTGCAATTGTATATGGATTGTAAAATAACAAAAGTCTATTTAAACATTCAGCATGCTGTTGAAATAAATATATTTAGCAAGCGAAATAATCTGTGTTTTTCTGAAGGGTTTACAGAGAGTGGCTTGGGGGTTCCGTGGAGAAGGAAGGAGTGTTGTTGCCAGCTGCTACCACACAGTAGGTTTCTGCTATCTTTGTATTTATATATCAGAAAGCAAGGGTTATGTCATTAATCTGCTGTTATCATTACTAGACTATCATAAGTCACAGTTGATCTGTTTCTTCATACCTGCTGACTGCACTGTATTGTACATACTCCACATGGGAGTAAGAATCTCAATAATGAGGCTATTGGTCACTAGTGTCAGATCTACAGATCACAGTTTGGAATAGCAGCCGTCTTGTATTTAATAGGTAACTAAATGCAAACAATAAAGGCGGATCACAATGTGTTACTTTACCTTGTTAACCTATTTTTTAGCCCATATTTCAATAGAGCATGCTGTGTACATTAACTGACAAGTGACAGTACTAAAAAAAAGCATTCAGTTATACATGCGTTTGGCAAATCTATCACTAAATAGTCTTTTAGATAAGTCAAAACAAATACTTGACACTTAATTATTAAGCATTTAAGGCAGCAGAAGTTATCCTTACTTCCACCTATACTGAAGAGGCAAACAAACAAGGAACAATCTCATTTAATTGGTAAATATGTTTCTGACATTTACCTAATGAATAGAGATATAAATCTGCTAGAGAGTGAAGAAGGGGAGATGGCACAGCTTGATAGAGAGAGAGAGAGAGAGAGAGAGAGAGAGAGAGAGAGAGAGAGAGAGAGAGAGAGAGAGAGAGAGAGAGTGGTGAGACCAGGTTTCTTTTTTCCTCCTATGGACAGGCCAACCTTTACAACAAATGAGGTTTGTTGAATATGTTGATGAAATTAGCCTCTGGAGCGGGGCTGGGTACTATTTATGCAGTAGTTTTGTGAGTAAGACTAAACTCCCAGCAGATGGTGTAGGGAGCAATACATGAGGTCTGTTTGATATTCATCAGACCTTCGCTGTGACATATACAGCCAACTACAGCCGTGCTGAGGTCATGCATATAGCTTCAAAGATCACCAGTACTATTTGTCCCTTCATGTGGATGTGTTTATCTCTATTTATACAGTACTGTCTGCTCTCTCTCTCTCTCTCTCTCTCTCTCTCTCTCTCTCTCTCTCTCTCTCTCTCTCTCTCTCTCTCTCTCTCTCTCTCTGATTGTTTGGTGAAAGTGTTTCTTTTTGTAATTCTGTCCTTGTGTAAATTGTTCACCTCAACCCACACGCTATCCTACCCACATACATCAAAAATATCACTCAAGTTGGGCAAAGTCACGACAATCTGAAACTTCATACAATGTGCGGATTTTCTGTAGATCCCCACGCCTGCTGAGGTTAAAGTTGGATTGCAATTTAATGCGTACATAATCACTGGGTCTATTCAGACCATACAATTGTATCACATTTATTTATATGCTATAATGATTTCTTTATTTTTATGAGAAAATCCCTAATGTGCTGTAGCTCATTAATTTAGCAATTTAATGTTGAGGCTGCTACACGCATAAATACATTTATCGTGATATAATTAGTTGTTAGTATGATAATAATGAAGTACAGCGAAAGGCATATTGAACAGGGTCCTCCTGCATTTGTGTGCATCTGCCTGAACATCTTTTAGAAGCTTGATAAGAGCTCTTGATGTTAGCTGTCGGCTGCCTATTTGTCATTACTGTACAATGTCCACACTATACCACATTCCTAATAGTGTCTCTCAAACTGGTTCTCAAGGGGCAGAGAGCTTTGTTAAAATTATATTTAAATTTAGTTTAATTATTATAATAACATAAAGAGAATATGCAATAAAATATGCAAGTGCCTTCACTTTTATTGTGTGAATATTTCAGAGTTTGTATAACAAGGAAAACAGTGTATGTTTTTTGTGTGTGTTGTATGTGATATGAGTGTGTCTGCGGTTCAAATGCTGTAATCCACCATTCACACCAGACAGCTCACACACACACACACCTCACCTGCCCACACCGATGTAAGGATGTGATACCTGTGAGAGTGTGTCTGTATGCTCTCTTCCCACTGCATGTGTGTGTGCATGTATGTGTGCCCATGTGTGTGTGGTATCAGATGGTTGTGACCATACTTGACATACTTTAGTTAAATATGGCTATACTTGTGTGTGTGTGTGTGTGTGTGTGTGTGTGTGCGTGTGCGTGTAAGTGTGTGCAAAGGTGAGTTCAGAATTATGACAAATGTACATATTCGACTGTGTTGACATAACTTGTTTGAATATGTTTCATACTGTGTGTGTGTGTGTGTGTGTGTGTGTGTGTGTGCACAATCAGGGGTGCAGGTCTACAACAGGTGCTTCAAATAGAGCTCATGCCCCCTTCACTAATTAAGTTGTGCGTCTTTGTCCTTGTGTGTGTGTGTGTGTGTTGTATATGCTTGTTTTAGTGTGTCACATGAAGGAATCGGCAGCCTTTGTCCCTCCATCATGGGAACGGCTTGGTTTCACAGCTCCCTTAGACCACAATGCGCTCCTATATCCCTCCCCCCAGTGACTCTTCTCCCATTAAACCCATTTTGCACATCACGTCCATCTTCACTGAGAAAAGACCTTCAACCTTGACCTTCACTATGACGATGTTGATGATAGCAGGTACACAACACAGTGCCATTGTTGCTTCAGAAATCAGACATTAATTTATTCAGTTCTAATTATAGTTATTTGGTACTAATAATATATTTATATTTATTCAGTGCTAATACATAT
>JAODLL010081984.1:0-15517 GCA_026546735.1 Forbesichthys agassizii | reverse complement strand
TATATACACATATACATATACATACACATATACATATACATACACACACACACACACATATATATATACACATATACATATACATACACACACACACACACACACACACAGTCATGTGAAAAAGAAAGTATACCCTCTTTGTATTCTATGGTTTTACATGACAGGACATAAAAACAATTGTCTGTTCTGTTGTGAAAAATGAAGTACACCTTATGATTCAACAGCTTGTCGAACCACCTTTAACAGCAAAAACTTGAAGTAACCATTTTTTGTATTACTTCATCAGTCTCTCACATCGTTGTGGGGGAATGTTGGACCCCTCTTCTTTATAATGTAGCTTCAGTTCATTTAGGTTTGAGGGCATTTGTTTATGCACTGCTGTTATAAGGTCTTGCCACCGCATTTGAATTAGGTTGAGGTCTGGACTTCAACTGGGCCATTGCAACACCTTGATTATTTTCTTTTTCAGCCATACTGTTGTAGATTTGTTGGTGTGCTTTAGTTTAGATTACGTTCTTATACAAAGGAGTTCATGGTTGACTCATTTACTGCAAGGTTCATAAGTCCTTTGGCTGCAAAACATGCCCAAATCGTCACCCCTCTATCACCGCACTTGACAGTTGGTATGAGGTGTTTGTGCTGATATTCTGTGTTGGGTTTTTGCCAAACGTGGCAGTTGTACATTATGGCCAAACATCTCCACTTGGGTCTCGTCTGTCCAAAGGATATTGTTCCAGAAATATTGTGGTTTGTTCAGATGCAACTTTGCAAACCTAAGCCATGCTGCAATGTTCTTTGCAGAGAGAATAGAATTTCTGCTGTCAACCATTTCAAACAAACCATATTTGACAACTTGAATTCTTTCCACATTTGAATAAACCTGCTCAATGTAGAATGGACGTCAAAATGTTTGGAAATTATCTTATACTGTTTCCCAGATTGATGGGCAGCAACAATTTCTTCTCTACGATCAGTGCTGATGTCTTTCCTCCCTGGCATTGTGTTAACACACACCTGAATGCTCCAGACCAGCAAACTGCTTAAACCTTGGTTTTTACAGAGGTGGTCACACTTGCTGATGATCAATTGATCAATGGCATTTGATTAGCAGCATCTGTCTGTTAGCATTTTAATTCCTTTAATTACTTTTCACACATGGCATTTCCATTTTGGCTTTATGTTTGTTAAATAAATGACAACGCGTAACATGTCATGTTATGTTGTTCATCTGAGATTGTATTTAACAAATATTTAGACCTGCTAAAGAACAGATGATTGTTATGTCTCGACATGTAAAACCATAGAATTCAAAGAGGGTGTACCTTTGTTTTCACATGATTGTGTGAAAAAAAAATCATATACATACAATACATACATACATACATAACCAGATTTCCGCACTGCACTTCTTTGGACATATGTGACAAAGCTAGCAGTCGGAGAGTGCTGCAAATTAGACTGACAAATCTGAAGATGAGGTCTGAAACGTTATTTATTTTGATTAAATTAAAGAAGACATTTGGACGCTGGAAAATACTATGCAGAGGAACAGCATGCCTTCAATATAAAAAAAATTAGATAGGCCTACCATTAGGCCATTTGGTATTTAATGCATTTTATAAAACCAAAATAGCTTAATTGCAGAGTCTACGCTTTATTAGCACATGGAACAATCCATTAACATATTGTACAGCAGCTCTTTAATCATAAAGGCACATCAGCCAGGACTAATCTCTCAAATGTTATTTCCTCCCAAGATCATCTTGATATCGCTAGCTTCAGTTTAATTTCGCCTTAAGAATCAGTCTGGAAAGCCTATGAATCATTTTAAATGTGTCCGAGTAGCAACCGAACTTTCCAATCAGCGCCGTGTTTATAGATATACGGGCCTGGTTTAGGTGTGCCTACAGCGAAAACGACCAGATGGTTCATCCAATCAACTGACAAGTATTTTTTGAAAGTACCTGCCATTCACAAACAGTTTCGATGCACGGCTTCCCAGATGGACTTGTGAAAACAATTCCTCTGGCATGTCAGGATAAGGGTGGAAGGGAGGGGGGTGGAGAGAGAGATAATCCAGTTTATTTTTAGAAGCTCTCACTCGCTACGTGCTACTCTTATTCAACGCAACCCATCTACTTGTAAATAATTCAATGTTACACAGTGTACACACAGAGAGAGAGAGAGAGAGAGAGAGAGAGACTAGAGACGCACCATAATATAAAAAACACGGTGGGAGAACGCCGATGTATGTTGTCTTATGTTTAGAAACGGCCATGATGTAGGCAATAAAAACATCTGCAGCATCATGAGGTGAGGTCATTTATAAATATTATTTATTTCTATTTGTTAAGCATCTGGCGCCACAGTGGTGAATTTGGGAGCTCTTATTTTCATAATGGTTATAACTTTATTAAGCCTATAATAATAATAATAATAATAATAATAATAATTAATAATAAAGTAAGCTGTTTGATTACCCACATCAAAATGGACAGGCTATACTGCATTAACTGCAATATGTTTAATGTATTACATGTTATTGTAGTTCCGAGGGTTAACATGAATACAAATGTCTCTGTATAATGTCCAGGGATCCGAAAGCCCCCATTGCGGAGCCATGTGTCCACCTATCAACAAGCAAGCTCACAGAATACAGGGAACGGTTCCAGGAACATTGTATGAGCCCTGCTGTCCACTCAGCCAAAAAGTACAAAGATGAGAATCACCGTTTGGACAGGGAGAAGGATAAAATGGTCACTTTTAGGTAGGCGACCATTACAGAAAGCTGTAAGAACAGGTCTGAAGGTATGAAGTATGGCTAAATTGTGCTGTCCCCCTTTCAGATCAGATACGAACCATGAGCTGGTGAAAAATATACAAGAGGAACTGAATCCACGCATGCCACTTGAAGACTGCATTGGATACACTGGCACTTTCAATCAGGATTATCCCTTATACCCGGTGAAGGATATTGTTACCAAGAAACTTAGCTACCATCCTTCAATGACCAAAATGGTTTCCCAGTCGGTATACCAAGGTAAGCATAATAAAATAGGTAGGCTACTTTTTTTCTCTGTGCTGTTTAAGGGATAACAACTTCTCAGATCCTGTGTATGTGCAAGTGTATTTCTTTGCCTTTCAGAGGATTACCAAGCATGGAAAGTATTCAGGCTACCGGCATATAGTCAATCTGACAACCTAAAAATCCACACGGGACCATTTGAGACCACTACTACATCTCAAGATGCCTTCTCTCTGAAGGGTCCAGTTAAAGTCAGAGGTATTCTCAGACCGCCACTGCAATCCAAAGAAACCCTACCCTTCGACAGCACCACTAACTACAGGTCCCAGTATGTCACTTACTCAATACAGCCCAGGAAACCCTTGGCAAGGCCTTCCTCCTACCAACCCAACAGCCCATCTCTGGTGAAGGTTAGCACCACGCACTGGGACTATAGGGGACTCCCAGCAGAGCCTGTGAGGTCCTTCAAGCCCACGGAGACGTGGGCAGGGAAACATTTCATCTTCGACGGTACCACAGAGTTCCAGGACAAGTTCCAGACGTGGCCTTTAGAAGCCAAGGTGCGTCGTGAGCCTGAGAAGTATATCCCCCCCGGCGGCAACATAGAGTCAGTCTCCACGACACATGCCCATTACGTGCCGCACAAGTGGAAACGGCCTGTGTCCGCGCTGCTCCCCGTCCAGGCTTTGAGGAGAGAGAGGCCGCTTGTCGAGGTGGGACGGTCCACCATGAAGGAGGACTTCAGGGCGTGGCCCGTGGTGCGTCGCACCCTGCTGGTCCAAAAGCCAGAACTGGAGCTCCCCAAGGGAGCGTTTGCGACCACCACAACGGCACGCTCGACGTACTCACCTAAGGCGGCCCAGCGCACCGTCAGCTACAAGCCGGCACAGAGGCCATTGAGTGCCAAGCCCGTGCTGGAGAAGGACACAATCTACCGCGTCAGCTACACAGCCAGGAACACACCTCCGGTACAAGCTAGGAACGGATTAGCGCCAGATTTGGTGTATGACAGGACTGCTTGGCCCAGGTTGTACAGTGTGTCTGTAGACCATCACCTGTGACTCTGCTGGCAGGATAACCAGGACAACAAGAGCTTTATCAAAGACTTATATAACGTATAATCTGTATACTAATAATCAAACCGACTGCTTCTTTGTACATTTACTCTAGGCCCCTCACTCAGGTATTTCTCCTTCTCTGCTACTTAACCAGCAATTTTAAAGAAAGTGGTACGGTTATTTGTTTCGCAGCATGTTCATCGCAATGTTTTAAGTTATGCTCTACATTGTAAATAGAGCACTGTACTATATAGAGCAAATATACTGCTCACGCACTTTCACTCACTCCTTATGAAATGGTGGCTAATGTAATATGTACATACAATTTTTTACTATAGACTGTCTCACTTAATATCAAATGTTAACTTTTCTCATTTTAGTGTATATGTGAAAGATTTCCATAATTAATATAGAAATACATAGTATAGCAATCCATGTTATTTAAAGACCTTTATATTGTTTTGACAATTCAACTGAGTGAAATGTAATCTTCCATCTCTTACACTGTTGTCAATGTACACACATTGTACCTTTCTTTAAGCACTGTCTATATTACAGAACATTATTCAAACATTTGTGGATTTGCATTTCAAAAAAATAAAAAGATACTCATTTCTCAGTGCAGACTAATTTAAAGCAACCTATTTACAACATACAGATAAAAAAAGAAATATAGTTAATAAACTATTTTGCCACAAGAATACTTGCATAGCCCAAATTGTTATGCGGTATTGCTGGGTTACCATTTAGAGGAGTGAAAATATTTAAAACATACACTAAAAATGGCTCCTAAATGCAGAAAATGTTTTAGTTTCCCCACGTTCTTCATTTATGTCCTCGGTTTTAAGTCATCTTCAGTCTTCCTGGAAGTGTATGTGCTTATTAGCCTCCTTGGCACGGGCCATGATGATTTTTTCAGCTTTAGAAATTAGCTAAAGAAAGATAATGAAAATATATTAGTTGATGGATATTAGCTTGCTGTTGTTATTATTATTATTATTATTATTATTATTATTATTATATCCAGAATACAAATATCAATGCATATAAAAACATTTTCATATGTTGAATAAAAGCTCTAAGAACATTAATTCATGTAATTTATTAAGAAAATTAAATGTCACCTTTTCTGTGCCACGTTTCTTCTCTCTTGGACGATTCAGTTTCACTTGGCGGTCCACCAGAATCTTCTGCCAGTACCTTTGTTCATGGTCACCTAGAAACACATTTACATTTCACAATGCTTACTGTCAATATACAACTAAATATCTTGCATTTACATTATGTAATTTACCAGACAATAGAAAATAATAAATGCATGTTAAGAGTAAACAAAATATTTGATCAGATAACAAGAATGGATTTGGAAAATATGTAAAGTTCCCACCAGAGATAATCTCCAGTTTCCAGTTGTGCTCTTTCTGGAGTTCCGCACTGACACCAACAATGGCTTTAGCCTCTTCTGGGGTCTTAAAGCGAACATGACCCTCAGCATCTCCCTCCACGATGTCAACGTAGACCACAGGTGATATGTTCGAGAGGGTATCCTGGACAAATAAAGGCTTTTACATGTATTGTTCACAGACCCTCTTCTAGATGCAGCCTACTAGCTCAGTTTCACACAGAATATGTTACTTTGTTATCACATAAGTGCAAAGTACTTTATAAGCACCTAACGTGACTTAACGAGTAAGCTTTCCTGGAAGGTATTATTTCCATTTCCCTACTATGGCACTGCAGGTGTGTACCTAGTCTCGCAGAGCCAAATATGTACAGGCTGGCTGCGAGAGTACAGGCGAGTACTGAAGCAGTTAGCCAGCGCTTTCCCAGACTGTCAAAGCAAGGTATTTTGATTGACATGCATGACGACTACATAACTCAATGACCAAGTCGGACATTAAACTCAGAATGAGGAATTTGTTGGAAAAATAAACAGGACTCTGGCTGTTTACAGGTCTAATATGTAAAATGTGTAGTCTACGTTTACTGATTAAAATAAGTTTAATTTTGAATTAGTTAATAGAAATAAACAGTATAACTTCCCAAAAGTCATGGAGTCCTGTGTCGAGCTTACAGGGGTATATGTATCAGACGTTCATGTGAAGTAGTGCTAAAGGACGAAAGAGGCTGACACTAGTGTGTACCCTGATCACAATCAAGTTTAAAGCAAGATATATCTGATACAGAACATGGTAACTTCCCAAGACGCCATAAAAACCTTTTACAACAAGTTATAGAGCATATTAAACTAAACACAGAAACTAAACAGAATCGTTGATGCAGTATATGTGGTAGGCGTACTTTAGCAATTCCATCTTCAAAACAGTGACCTCCCTGCCCAGTTTATAACTGAAAACACGGTAAATGTTTCAGCTGTGATGTCATTGAACACCTAATTACAAAACATGCATAGTTACTTTGATTATCTTTCTCCCTGGTAGTGGCTTTGTGTCTGTAATCTTCACGATGACACCGCTTGTGAACTGGGGGCCCTGGGTCAACTCTTTGTCACCGTCTGTTTTACTTTTCTCGGCTGAAGGGAGAAACAAATACAAAAATGGTAATAAAAAAATGTTAAAATCACATTTATTGTATGGAGCACCAAAATAATCAGCGCTGCTACAAAACCACTCTGCGGAAAAGCAAAAACATGGCTAAAACGTATCTTTTAACCATGTGTGTGTGTGTGTGCGCGCACACGTTATGACTGTGCGCGCACACGTTATGACTGTGTGCACACACATGTATACATCCCCCGAACCGACTCTTGATGATACAGCAACTTTCGTTTCCTATTTTACTAGGTTCAAACATTAGGCCAATATTAGGTCAGCAGAAAGACTACGTACAGTTTTTATCCTGAACATCGTTGTCCCTCTCTCGTGAGCCCTTAAGCCCCTTTTGGTCAAGCCTCGTAATGCACTTCTTCAGGGAAGACATGCTCTGCTTCTGCAAACTCAAGTACTCCTGCTTCAAGTCAAGCCATTCCTTTCTACACAGGAACACAGAGGAATTAAGAGGCCGCATTACAAACCAGCTTTCTCAAGACGGTTGGCAACGTGCTACAATTCTTACAACCGCATCCAAACGCATTTACTTGGAGAGAACTCGGAGCGGGATGACTTCCTCCCCTATTTTGAGCTTCTCCTTGCGTTTCTTCTTTCTCTTCCTCTTCGCCTTCAGCAGGGAATCCTTCTTCTCTGTGGCCTGAGCCTCCTTGTCACATTCAGCAGGTGGCTCTATGAGAGGAAAGACAAAAAGAGGAAGAATAGAAAGGGGTTTACCATAGCAGAGTTGGTGACATCACATTTTTCCTACAACGTCCTGTATACCCACCAATGAACCCCTGAGGGGAAATACACTTTTTTTTTTACAACAGGGGTTTTTGTGGCTTCCGCCCCACCGACAAAATGGTGGCGGGACACGTAATGTTGTCTTTCATTTAGATGAACTAGCATTTGTGTACAAGAGTATATTACAGTTGCATGTGCGGACTACATTAAAACGCAGCATGTTGTCTCAATGCCGTTGAGAGAGTACACGGGCATCGCTTACCTTTCGTGTCTCCCTCCAATACCTCTGTCTCCTTCCCGTCCCCGTCTTCCCCCGTCTTCCTGATCTTGGACGGCAGCCCCTCTTGAACGCCAGGGTCGCACACCTCCGCCGCCTGGGAGCGCCGACGCTTCTTGTCAGGCTGTTTGGCCGGGGCCTTGCGAGGCCCTGCGGCGTCTGGCGCGGCCAGCTTCTTCTTTCGCTGAGGGGGCGCCGTCTCCATGTCCTGCTGGTTGGCATCGGCTGCGGGCGGCTGTGCCACGGTCACTTCTTTCTTTTTCTTCTTTTTACGCTTCTTCTTTTCTTCTTCTTCTTCCTTGCCTACGCCAAATCGAAACCAGGGCACACAAGAATAACTAAAACTGGGCCAACATCCTCTTTCGCCGAGGGCAGTTGGGAACATGGGGATTTCTACGTTGGCAAAGAGTAGAGGCGCAATGCGATACTTCATGACGTCATACCTGTTGGGGGAATCTCGCCCGGTGGGGGAATAGGCTTTTTATTTATCGTCTTGGGGAAGATCCCTACCTTCCGAGGAGCGTCTTCTGGGGGGTTATTCAGCATCTGTTTGTTAGAGGTAACATTCCTATTACTAGTCTCTTTTTAAAAGATAAATATATTACTCCACAATTCTTTTCTAGTAGATAATGGCCAACATTGCAATTTGTGTGTAACAGTTTGTGAGATCTCACCTCGATTGCTTTGCGGGCCTGCTCCTCGGTTTCAAATTCGACGAAAGCAAAACCCTTGGAGTCACTCGTGCTTTTGTACCTGGGTATACTGACGTAGACCACGTTCCCACACTTGCTGAACACCTTCTCTATCCAGCTGTGCGTCACGTCCTTTGGCAAAAGTTCCTGGGTAAAACATTTACAGATCTTACTAATAAATAACAAATTGATTTTTTTACATTCCAGGATCACTTTCGAACACATTCTCAGTAGAGACTTGAACCAGTTTCATAGTAGTACGTCTCTTACAAACATACTTAAGAGTGAAATACATATACCACATAGACTGTGCGGGAGTCTACATCCTTTGGTAGCTCACAGATAGGATGCTGCCGTCTTATTTTAGTTCCCTCTAAGTTAACCTGCAAAGAAAAGAAGACACTTAAATGATCAGTTGGTGTCAATTTGATTTAAAACACTTCTAAAAATTTAAAAGGAATACATAAACAATTCCAAACACTGAATGTGCAGTACCTCAAGAAGCGATGAATTCTTTAGTGCCCTGGCAATCAACTTAACATCAGCTGTCAGTTTTTTCATTTGGTTAAACTCCGTCAAAATAGATAGATCAACATCTGAGGAAAGAATCCAGTAAATGTATTGGTTGGATAACTTCTTAGTCAGAAGATAACATACGTTAGTGTATTTTAATATCTGTGATCTATCTTGGAAGTGGACTCACTGTACATTATTTTGTGTTTAACACAGCAAAAGCCAAAATAAACAGGGTCACCATTCAGTATAACTCAATGACTAGCGCAATAGAATAAATCAAAATAGTAGTTTGGTGAAATTGCAGGCAAGAAATATTGAAATATTTCACATTATTCTAACCCTTGCTGAACTTCACTGGCTGCCGGTTTATCTGAGATGTGATTTTAAGATTCTATTGTCACTATAAAGCATTGCATGGATTGGCACCTTCCTATTTGTCTGACCTAGTGATACCATATGTTCCATCCCAAGCCTTACGCTCACAAAATGCAGGCTTGCTATCCATCCCTAAAGTTAAAATGAAATCAGCAGGATTTTGAGCATTCTCACATAGGGTGCCACTTAAAACCTATTTGTACAGTGAGGCATTTAGTTAGCAACAGTAAGTGTTCCCCTCTGCTTAGGAGCCTAAATGGTTATACATTAGGCTCCTTTGTGCATTTCTGGCCCCTGTTTCTCTGAGTGTGGTGAATGGGAGATGCTGTCACGATCCAGTAGGCTGTGTGGCTCCATCCTGGTGGTGTCTCCGGAAAAGTTGCTGCCTTGGTCAAGGACAGCGTGTCGATGGCGATGTTCCCTGAACTGGGAAAGAGAACTGTGTGCAGAGCCAATGGATGTGTGTTGGCCATCTCCTGCTCGGTGGAGGAGTGTTGTCACAAGGAGATGCTGACATGGTCCCGGACTATGTATGGATGGCGGTGGCTACTGCTGCAGAAGCAAAGTCTCCAATTCAGACAAGCATGTCCTGGTCGTGACTAGTGCTATAGGACAATTCCTCAGACCTGGGACTCCTGTGGCGTCTGTTAATGCTACAATTGACAGACCACTCTTCATTATAGAACGCTTTAAATCTTTCCGTTGTGTTATTTCTTAAGTACGACCCAATGTGGAAATTATTATACATAGTATTAATGCTACATTTTGTTTGCCTACCATCAGCTATTACATCTTAACCGTCCTAGAGGGGCGGATATCTCCCTGTGGTCCCTTCAAGGTTTCTTCCCTTTTTTCCCCCCATGGAGTTTGAATGGAAGTTTTTCCTTGCCCGGGGAGAGGAGCAGGTTAAGTAGGTGTTGTTTATTTCCATGTAGGCTGTACAGCCCTTTGAGACTGTTTGTGATTAAGGGCTACATGAATACATTTGACTTGAATATTAGATATTACAATATTACAATATGTTAAGTGAATGCTAAAGGAAAAATGTGTGAACATTTCTTACATCCATCCCGTGACTCGTCAATGAGTTTTCGGAGGAAGCGGTTCTTGTTGAGGTTGACATCCCCGAACCAGAACTCCACCTGCTTCTTTATGTCACCCAGCAGTTGCTTGACACGGGAGCGCTTTTTCTTTTCATTATCCTTGTGTTTACCAACAGGGTCTGTTGTTTCACTATCCCCAGTCACAGGCTTTTTGTCTGTGTCAATCATCTTGAGGACAGATGCTGGACAGTAACATAAAACATTAGTACATTGCCTCAATCAACACCATTATGGTTAATCATTCTAAAGACTTTGCTCTTCACCCAATGAAAGACAAGCAGTGAATGAAATGTTATGAGCACAATAATTGGGCATTAGTCATAATCTATATAAATAATGTAATAGTCATTTTAGTCATCATAGTGAAATCATATCCAATGTGACCTGACGTAGGACTACACAATCATTGAGAGTATGATTTGGATGTAGTCCTCCTGCTATGTTGCCCTGCGTGACGTATCTACTTCTGCTTTGTTATGGTTCTTCTTGTATCATGTGTTGTGCATGCTTTGTGTGTAGGTTGATATATTTATTTTTCTGTTTGTGTCTCAGTCAACTGATTGTCTACGTTTATTCATTTTTCTTTTGCGTGCCCATTTTACCGCCGTCCTGTTGCCAGGCTGTGCTTGTAAATACAATAAGAACATGTTCTAAACTAAATTGTCTAGCTCAATAAGTTTAAGAAATATAAAAGAATGAATTAGGAAATATTTATTATATTAAACACACCAACTAAAGTTTGAGTATGAGCTAATGTTTTTTAGCTAATGATGTGTTAACATGACATTATCAATTGTGCCGCAACGTACCCTACATTTAAATAAATGTTTTTATAAAACTGAAGGATCTGTACTTGGCAAAGAAAAACTTACCAACTTAAAGTCTTCTATCTCTTGGAGAAACACACACGATTCACAAATTGTGACCTGCAAGCTGCAGCGTACACTCTTACAACGTTCATGCAGTATTATTGAAGAACGAATCGAGTTTTGTGCCATGGCGCACAGCAATGACGTCACAACATGTTTGCGCTTGTTTTTGCTGTGTTAATCTGATATGTATTGAAATATCAGTGCATCTTTTTATTGTGCCAACTAGTGCCTTATATTGTCAAACCCTTCAACCTTTCAACTTTCAATTGGCATTTCATTTAAAGAAATTAAGTGAATGTGTAAAACAATTCAGTCCAATGTATTTAGTACTAAGGGAATACCCTTAGTATTGAGTACTAAAGGAATAATGTCAATAAAATACATACATACACATTTAAATAAAATAATATGATTTTGTCTTTTACTAGCGTCAAATGGCCGGTTAGCGTGGTGCTAAAAACGCCAAGGTCAAGTTCGATACCCGTACTGGCCAGATGCTTTTGACTAAACTGTATACCCTTTTCCCGATTTTACAGTATTTCTCAGTATCTTTGGTACATTTCTCAGATTATAATTGAAATTCTCAAAACTAGTTGTTCAACCTCCACATCAAGTTAATTGTGCACATCATACAGGCAATATCTCATTGTTTATGAACAAATTGGAAATGCTTTTGCACATTCATACAAATGATTATGTATAATACATCTGATTTACATTATCAATTGCTTATGGCATGTTGATCAAAATATATTACTAGCGCTGTGTTGGTTAGTATTACACACCAAATAATCTAGGCACTAGTTCATTGTTTAAGTCATTACATGCTAAATGAGCTATAATTGTATAAGACATATGTAAATGTGTCCTGAATTGCTAAACTGCTCTCAGGTGAACCTTGACTTTCACATTTTATTGGGAATATGTGAGGTGGTAGATCAACCAGATCAACCAATGATCAACAAGCTAATTAGAGAACTAGATCAAACCTTTATTTGGCAAGCATAGACAGTGCTGTAGTTCTATGTATATTGTTAGTATTTTTGTTCTTTTGTGCTCTGCAGTGCTGTAAAGCGGTATTACTGTACTGTATTTTTTTTTCTTTTAATTGACAATGTCAACAAATTACAGTACATTATGTGTATAAACAGTACAAAGCATACATAAAATATGCAGTCCAATCTCTCTCAAAGTAATCGATCTTTCACTACACTGTGCTGTTGAAATGTATAGCGTATATAGTTTACATTAGAAAATACACAGTACATTGCTATATTGAGAACATGGATGCATTTGACTAGCTTGTTTGTAGACAATGACACAAGGTCAAGGACTTGTCATTCTGAAAATGACATGTTCATCAACGTAAAAAATGTGCTTTTGAGGGATAGATTAAGGACTTTTGTTTGGTTACGAGCTTTTGCAGATACATTACTGTAATACATTGCGTTTTGTTTGTACAAAGTTTCAAGAAATGAACAAGCTGGTTTGAAAGTGTAAAAATTAGTCAAAAGTCTTTTCTTTTGTGCTTTTGAAATAGTTTAGTTGTTTAGGCCTATCTACTAAATATTTCTGTAGCCTATAACGTTGGCAAGACCTCTGAACAAATGTTACAGCCTTAGGCATTGTAGTTGACATAAGTATGATTAGTTTTCTACTCTCGTTAACTGAATATGGCTATTTGGCCACAGCTCCTTGAGGCACAGAGGCCTGAACAGAGGCAACTCTCACTGACTGACTGTATCTAATTATATTGCGATATTCGTGTCCTGCAACTTATAATTTTACATGACTGTCAGCCAAACCAAATCTCCATAGGGCCTAACAGCTTAAGTTTTTCAGTTTAATGATATATTTTACTTTTTAGGTGGAAAATATTGCCTTTTTTAATCTAGTCTATAACAAACAATATTACACAAACCAGCTCTTTCATTGTAACAACTATTTTCTACTCAGTAGAATCCTTGAAGGTAATTGTGTTAGATGGCTTATACAACTAAGCTAGCATAGTACGAACACACACACATTTATAACACTTTTATCCAAAGCGACTTACATGTAGCACATTTGTCAGTAGTTTGTCATTTGTCACCCATACACACACACACATTATGTCATGAGCTCAAAATACTGTAGAACTTTTCCAGCTTCTTGCGAATGTCCTCATCCTCACACTGCTCCGTCCTGCTCTTCACTAGCCCTCCTAGCCTCTGGTAGAAGGTCTTGGCCCAGGCGTTCTCCAGACAGTGGACTGACACGTTGCAGACTTTGTAGAGCACCTGGACAAGCTTCTCGTTAGGGCTGTCTTCACACCTGCTGAACACCCACTCCGCCCAGCCATCCCAGCTGACGTCGTCAGTGAAGTTTACTACGAGAGTCTCCCTGTCGGAAACCCTGTTCAGCGCCTCAGACTCTTCCTCTGTGATGTTGTTCCATATGGCGCTGTGACAGCATGAGATGGAGAAGTCAAAGTTCAAATAAGGACCGCTTTAAATGTCAAACACTATTTATTTACAGTAAATTAAGTAAGTACAGTAAGTTTTTAACTCACACAATTTTGCTCAGGGGATCCGGGGATAAATCAGTCAGTGATAGCAGACCTCTGTAACTCACTCTATTTCCCTCCATCCTGAGAAACAGTGTTAGCATTATATTTTAAAAAGAAAACATTTACACACACAGTATTGAAATGAATGCTGTCACATGTACGGGCGAGTGCAGACAGCCGACACACACACACACACACACACACACAGGTGGAAGAAAAAAAAAGCGAGCCACTGCTCTGCTTTTTAATAAGGTAATAGAGAACAGTGTCATGAAACAAACACAAATGGCAAACGGAGATAAACAATATATGACAAAGGAACAAAAGATGTCCCACATTCACACAGCTGACAACCACCAACAGTGATTGCAGACAGCCTTGATGGGAATTCCGACCAGTGTCTGACATATGGACGCACACCGGCGAGTCCAAACGGGAACCTTCACAAAAACCTTTTTGAATTTGTATTTTTAGCATAGTTTTCGAATGTGTACGTGACAATGTTATAGGCCAAAAGACTTGCATACAGTACACAACAATTAATATTGATATTAGTACGGTATAACAAATGTGTTTATTATTATGTACGGTGCATTTAAGTGAGTTGGAACATTGCTAGTGTGAGAGAAGGGGTATACATTCTTTGATTTTCCAACCAAAACCACATTTTATGTACCTGGTTTCAACTACAAGCCTGTAATTTCAAACTAAGAAGTACACCATTAACCACAAAAGTTGCTCATATTTAGATGTAATCCCATAGGATAACACACATCATCACTAAAAAGTGTGTGTGTGTGTCATGTGAAATGTGGGCATGTGTAGCATTTAATAATGTAATGTGTGGGTTATACTGTAAATATATTTGACTCACCACAATTCTTTCAGACTTCTCTTCTCTCTAATGGCACTGCAGAGAATAAAAACTTCCTCATCACCAATGTTTGTCCATCCAAGTCTAAATGTGGGAAGTGAATGCATGTTATGAAATATATGATTCACATTATGTATTATTCTGTTTGGCTTGTCATAGGTCACTTGTCTTACCCTAGTTGCCTCATTGTGTCTGACAACTGCAGCACATAAGCAATAACATGAATTGTTTCCATATCAAGACAGTTTTCCCCAAGCCTGAAAAGCAAATTGTTGTATCATCAGTACATCATTACATACAGTATCCTTTTAATATTAAACGGTGAATACTCTTTATTGTATAAACTAAAGAGACTGTGGTAAGGGGGTTTTACCACATCACTTAAACTTGTCTACAGCACAAAGAACACAATACCTTCACATTTTACCTGAAAACTCACCAAAGCCTTTCACATTTGAACAAGTAGGGCTCCAGATCTCGGAGTGACTTGGCGTTGACGTCTGTTCCCGTCAGGTCCAGCTCGGACAGATTTCCCTCGGTGAGGTCCAGGAAATACTTAATGGCGTTGTAATCCATAGGGGAAAGTGACTCGTCGCTAACATTCACTCGCAGTGTCATTGGCTCCAGACCCTGGGCCAGCAAAGGGTCCTGCTGCTCAAACAGGCGATGTAAATTATTCAATATGTGGGTCCCGTTCTCACAGTGAGCCCGAAGATCCACAATTATCTGCAGGCGACAGCTCTCCAGTTTGTCAGTGTGGCAACACAATCCCGCTTGCCTGGACAGAAGCTTAGTGTTGCGTTCCGAGAGGATTCCAGACAGGAAGCGCTTGAAAAGGTCCAAATGCCCCTTATTGATCTCCTCTCCTGGGCTTGCATTGTGCA
>JAODLL010081973.1:0-15519 GCA_026546735.1 Forbesichthys agassizii | reverse complement strand
TGAAAATGAAAATGCAATTTTGGGATTGCATTTTCATTTGAATTAAGTCCACTCTAAAGCGTGGAATTGTTTGACAAATAAAATGCTATTTAGGATTGCATTTTCATTTGAATTTAGTCCTCTATGAACTTCCATAATGCATGGTGGAAGAAGTAAATAAATATAAATACATTGACTGTGAAATATTAAGGCATTTTTTTCATGGTGGCTTTAAATCTTGCATCAAATAGTGAACTGCATACTGTATGCAGACGTACATATACAAATCACCAGCAGTAAATATTGTGCACACTGTGCATGACGTAATGTTAGTTCTTACTTCAACATCAGAATCTGGATTGATTAGCTCAAAAGAATGTGAATTCTTCAGCAATGTGTACAGAGCATTAACTAGCACCAAGGAAGCCAATAAATATGTGTGGACTTTCATGATAGTTCAAGTGGGACTCATTATATATGCCACAAAACATTGGAGGCAATTTCTGCAAGGTATTTTTGGCCTGGGGTGACTAGGGTCTCAAAGAAGTGTGTTTATTTTGTAATTTATGATGATCCCTAAATACTGATACATAGCTTGATGTTTACTGGCTTAAAGATTTCAATATTTACATTTTTAAGGAGGAAGCATATTAAGGCTTAAACGTCAGACTATTTCCAAGTCCAAGCACACCTCTCTGGCAGCAGATTAATCAAAACTCCACACACATATTCCACAAAGTTTTAAGTGCCATTTCATTATTATATTCGCAAATAGGTTTATAATAATGTGTATTACATTACAGCTCTCTACAACTCTTAGAATTGTAGAAAAAAAAAAAATATAGCAGGATTCTATATTACGCTGTCAGACAAAATAGTAAAAGCAAAGCACGTAATTTATCCGGTAAGCCATAGGAGGCTGCTGGTCTATTATAATATTAATCAATTAATCATTGTGGTCCTGTAACATTATGTTTTTGGTTTTCTTTAAACAACTTGGCATCTGGCAGCCACCTAATTAGAACCACCGCCCACCCAACCAGTTCGATATTTTATTTTTTTATGTTAAGACACTTAACACTTGTTTGTATTAGTAATCACGCCATGTTATAAATATAAATAATTATTTAATAATCAATATAAATTATGAATGTATGCCCCCACCCAACTAGCCACAATATTCAAGCTGTCTGGCGTTAACAGGCGACAGGTGTCGTGCCCAAAAGTGATTGTCCTATAAAATGTGATTGCCGTCCGTCTGCAACTGCTTTTATCTGGATACAAATATTATTGGCTATAATTTACGATGTGTACTCTATGTGTATTTCTTTGCTATGTCAAATATCCTTGTTTATGTTTGGAAACTATACACTAGTAATTAAAATGATGATTTATAGGCCTACATAAAAAAATAATATATTTTTAAATGATATATAATTAATTTATAGTATTTAACCTACTCTGTGACCTAGTTTACAATTAATCAATTCATTTTTACCAGTTATGAATGTGGGAATATAATCATAAAATGAACTTTTTCATAGAGTGATCACTTTTTGTCGGACAGTCACTTTTGGGCACGACACCTGGTTAGCATACTGTGAGATTATAATAATGTTACTATATTTGTTATGCTTTTATTATTTGTTTCATTATATGATGTATGTACATATACAATCCACATCCCACTCTTAAATCTACATTACCATTATTACTACTCATTTCCTGGCCAATAGAGTGCAATGTATACAATTATATCAGACACGAGGTGTTAACACGGAAGAAGAAAGAAGGCGGAAGAGGTAACTATCCCTTAATGTTTACATGCTGTTCAGGGAACAAATAGGAGTTTGTTATTGTGTCGCTATAGAAGTGTTAACGGGTGTGATTAACAGGGCTGATTTCCATTCTCACGGGGTCTTACGTTACTGTGTGGATGTTTTTCAGACCACGGCCGTGGAAAATTTTATTTTTTGATTGTTCATTGCTTTTTAATACATTCCTCTATTATTCTTAACACTTTTGAGTCAGAGTTCTTCATTATTCTTTCTGGCTGAATTAGTAATACATAACAATACACAAGTTTGCCCAGAGCCAGAGGAAGAACCATACATCGTCCCTTTCACTCCAAGCGCCTGCTTTGGTAAAAGCAAGCATAAGCCTATCCGGCTGTATGCAAAATTAATATTCACCTCCTATTCACTTCCATTCTATATGAGCAAAGGTGCGAATAAAACATTAGCTTCCTGTGGTGAAGCAATTTTGCATAATTTCATATAGACTAGAGTTCTACATTGATGACCTTTAATCTAAATACACGGCATCAACCAACATTAAGGATGCTGTCTTGTTGACGCCACAGCTGGCTGCAGTGTTGGCTATAGTTTCTTAGTGAGGCAGCATGGAATGGTACGGAGTATGAATTTGGCATCGGAAGGCGATGATCCATTGCCTGCAGTTTTTGATTCACGTAGCCTACACATGACTGCAGCCTCCCCCTCTTCCCCCAGTACTGTGTGCGCATGCTGTCTGTCACTACTACTATCAATCAAAACTGCACGAATAATGTTCATTGTGCTAAAATCATAAACATAGGCTATTGTTAAGGTAGTCTACTGACATAATATTGTAGACCTACTAATTATTGGCCTTTGTAATTACAAAGCTGGCAGTGATCACAAAAATTGTAATATCATACTACTAGGCTTGTAGCCTCCTTGCACAAATAGCCTTCTAGTCTACATCGTAGTAGTAATAGGCCTATTAGACAAATTGTTATTGCCCACCTAGTTTCATGTATGCCCACCCACATGCACATTTCTGGCTACGCTATTGGTATCTGGCATTCAGCAATGCCACAGTCTACAATGGTATAACGCAAAGCGATCAGTAATAATAACGTTTAAATATACAAGCAATAGCCTGTTAGCCTGACAGCAAAGAGTAGCCTACTTTCAGCTTCTGATTCTAGTTTAGCCAAACATTTCAAAGAGATGAAATTGATCATTAATGTATTCCCATGTCAGGTGTATCCTACTGAACACTTTGCATGATAACATTCTTAATAATGGCATAGCCTGTATGCTGCTGAAAGATAATAAGTTGTTTAAAAACGACCCAAAATAAAAAGTTATGAGGTCAATGACGTAATTAGAACAGAGACATGCATCATGTGGTTTAGTGGATAAGTTATGCTCTTTGTGTTTACTATTTTAGTAATTCGATATTACTAGTGTAATATGTAGATGGCTGCAGTAATAGTAATTATTGTAGTCCGATAAACTGTCCAGTTGCTTTATATAGACGTACGTTTGCATTTTACAGATTATGCATACATTTTACCCCGCAAATCGTGCAGAAAAACATTGAAGACATTCAGATAATATTTATTTCTTACAAAGATGCAAAACAAGTATGCAAATAGTGAAAATATCTGCACAACAATACCACAAAATGCATTTGAAATATCTGTAACATTCTGTGGTGCGTTTCCTGTACAACGGCAAAAGCTAGCATTGAATTTACTTCACATGTTTATCGTTGAAGTAACGAAAATTTGAAGTACGACTGTTTCCCAAAAGTGCAAACATTGTTTGTACGACAATGGTTTGAACTATGTTGGTTTCAATCACCGTAGTTCGAATTACAATGATACCAGATGTGTTCGGTCTGACTTTTACAGCGGGAAACTTGCAAAAACACAATCTTTGGCTGTGTTCGAAATTGCGCCCTACACACTAGATAGTGCACTATATGAGCCATTTTTTAGTGTTGTTCAAATTGTTAGTGAACAGTTTGGAGCCCTAAATAGTGCACTATATTGTTACTCACAATGCACCATAAATTAAATTAAATTGGTGTTTCTTCCCCATAATGCATAGCGTTTCGACGATGGCGAATTATGGTGGAGTTGAGACGGTCAATCTCGTATATAAATTTGAGTATTTCAAGAAATTCACGACAGTATAAAATATACAAATTGTTTAACAAAACTAGAAAATTATGTGTATAAAATAAAATAGTTACAGTTTGAAAAACGTATTTATTGAATTTCCATTACAATTACCTGGTACTCGTAGCTTGTTAGACCAGCATGTCCTCAATCATAGGACGTAGGCTGTCGTACGTAATGTTATGTCCCTGCATACGTAAAAGCACATATTGTATCAGACAGTCATGAAACGTAAACACTTTTACGTATTGAATTAATTGCAAATCCCCTCGAATACAATCCAGTATCACACTCTTTTTCTTGATTGGCTAGCGTCACGAAATTTAATCCATGGCTTTTGCCTTTTTCGTGCCTTAATTTTAGGATATATCTACCATATGTTTAATGAAAGGTTGCAACAAGAATTATGTTGCCAGGAAACTATTACAGAAAATACGATTACCTTATATGCCAAAGTATAATCAGTGCCATTACGTTGGTCTTGCACGTAATATTGTCAATGCATTTCTAATGGCTAATACACCATGCTCTATACATCCTCTAAAAATAACGTTCTTACGTTATATTATTAAAAAATATTAGGCTATATGTGATCAACCAGTGAAATGATTAAAGAGGAAGATTGTTTTGCATCAAATAACGACTAGGCTACATTTTTGTATGGTTGTAAGCCTACAGGTAGGCAAGTTAGGGCAGCCTTGCTGACGTAGGCGAATTTCGGTATATTGGCATTATTTGGGATATATAGACTACATTTAATATTAAATAATTATTACAATTATTTTAAATATAATTATTACAATTTATTTAAATAGAAATATATGCTATTTTTGAAAATGTCTGCAATTTTCACTGTTTCAATAAAACATTTTGAAATGAATAAATACCTATATATACTTTACAGGTGTCCAGTCGACTGCAGCATGGCTGAAGAGAGGTCAAGTTAACGCGGTGGCGCTCATATCATGACATACATGCTGTTCACCGGTAAAACGTTTGGTGAGTGGATAAATATGGATATTTTGTGTGTTGTGCAGTATTAAACTATTTTGGGTAGACGATTACTGTTCGCATGTATACTGGTGGAGGTGGTGGCGGCGTTGAGTTGGCGGAAGGATGTTAGAGGCTGCTCAAGGTGCTGTGTACGGATTCAGATCGTAGGAACTACGATTTAGGGTTGGGGGGCCATGATGACAGTTTGTATCCAAATTAGTGGCAATTATTTAACGATTCGGTTATTAGGATGATATTGTATTCTCATCTACAGGACTATACAAACCTGCATTCTGCAATAGTACTCTCTTCATTGTCATTCTGAATGGTCAACTGGATCTTCTAAGTCAGATACACAGATACTAGCTTACTGATTCCAGTCAGTGAACTGGAGCTTCTTCACTGTGCAGTACTACATAATTAATCATTGATTAAAATGCAACTTTCTTTTTGTTTCTGTATATAGGTATTGTGAATATCAAGAACAGTGGGTGGCGTAAAGCATTTTTCCTGAAATGGTTGCAGTTTGCAGTGATGGAAACATCAAACTGTTTCAGCAAGTCAAAGGTTGGTGTAACAGGCGTACTTTGTACAACTATTTTGTTGCTAGCTGTAGATAATAGTTTTTTATATCATCAACAGAACAGAAGAACAACTGTCTTTGAAAGGCGTTTAAGGCCTTCTGGCCTAAGATGAATGTCTGCCTTTGTAGACATGATCAGAAGCCATACAAAAAGTAAGTTGAAATCTCATTATCTTCTTCACATGAAATAAACGACTACTCTTTTACACTAGTATTCCACTAATATTCAGAAAATGACAATACTGCAAATTTAATAGGGTTGTGCGCCATAGGGTTGTGCGATATGACCAACATTTCTTATCCCAATATAATTAGTTGTATATCCCGATAACTGTACACGGTATCACGATATAGCACATGTTCTGTAAATTCAATGAATACATAGTTTCTGATAGGGATGGGCACGGGTACTCGAGTGCTCGTCTATGACAGCAATGCTATCAGTTATAGTTAGTTAGTTATATAGTTATAGTTATATAAAACAATCAGAGGTTGGGAGCCAGGGAGTTTAAAAGCAAGGCATTAAAATGTAGTGTAAGCCAGCGGATAGGTAAATTAACATTTGGCTTTCATCCTTCAACTTAACACTGATGCAAGGGGTGGTGGGTATATACAATAATGTTTTTTATTATTTTCATGGCCTTTACCTAGTTTTCCGATGTTTCTTATTACTTTTTGTTTAATTTAATTTGTTCCCTTCATCATTTGTTCATGTTTTTAACTGTAAAGCACGTTGAGTTGCACATTCTGTATGAAAGGTGCTATACAAATAAGGTTTATTTTTATTATTATTATTATCCTGCGTGTTCTTTTATGGAGTTTAAGTAGGAGGGAACACTGTGTCCAAGTTATAACAAAGCAGTTTTAATATAATAATAGCAGATCAAAAATACAAGACAGAGCCTCTGGGTCCATTCTATCTTCACTAACCGATAACATGCAATGTCAGCAGTTCACAAAGAATGGCACACTGACTGGCTTGGACCTAGAGGCTTATATAGTAAATAGGTGTAGTGTGGGTGAATCCTTTACATTGTCTTCTGCTGATGTGGTGTCTGGCGCACCGTTGGATGGTATGGCATCGTTCGGGGAATGGCATGTTACAGCTCTAGACACACAAACGACTGCAGCATGGCATACATCATTCACGTACATAGCATACTTCATTACATAGCATCCGATCTTTCATCCTGACATCATCCTGGAGTTTTCCTGACTCCTGCTTGCTTTGCTCCCCCGCCCACCCTGTAGCTCTCTTATCTTTCTTATTACAAGGTCAACTACATGCTGTGTTTTCTCTGTAACTTTTCCATTCTGTCCCAACCTTGTCTCTCAGACTGTTCACTTTTAAACAATAACACACACACACCCAGCCATTACATTGATCCATCATATATCTAAAATAGAGTATCTAAAATGTTAAGCACAATTTTCTATACTTACTGAGCTGAGTTAATACGGGATGCAACATGTCCCAGAAATAACGTTACCCCTCCTGCTCCAAAAAATAACGAAGCTGAACAAATCATCCTCTGCAAGTAAAATACAGAGACACTGCACATCAGATGATTGTCGACCCATTGAACGCCTGCAAACCTCACTTAATCAAGCAGTTAGCGTCAGTTTAACCTGTAAAGTCCACGTTCGTTGGGACAATTATCTAAAACTTGCTAGGGTAACCCCCTACAATTATAATAGCCTAATAGGCCTGCTACTACAATTATGAATAATAATAACATTTTAAGTTGTGTAGTCCTAATTAGTAATCGTATGTAATAATGTATGTCAGGTAAATGTATTTTCTTGGCAAAGATGAAGAAGCCTACAGATTTTTTAATACATTTTAAATAGCCAACTATTTTGTGGATAATCCTTATCTCAATTTATTTATATTTATGTTAAGTAGGCTAATCATTATTCTGCCTTCCTGGAGACCCTGAATGGAGTCCTGTATGGGGCTCCTGTAGGGGACTACATAGTTCTGCTGGGATACTTCAATGCGCATGTGGGCAATGATGGAGATACCTGGAGAGGAGTGATTGAGAGGAACGGCCTCCCTGATCTAAACCCGAGTGGGCATTTGCTGTCAGACTTCTGTGCTAGTCATGGACTGTAACAAACACAATGTTCAAACATAAGGATGCTCATAAGTGTACGTAGGGACCTATGTCGATGATTTTGTGATTGTATAATCTGATTTGAGGCTGTATGTTTTGGACACTCAAGTGAAGAGAGAGGCAGAGCTGGCTACCGACCACCATCTGGTGATGAGTTGGGTCAAGTGGTGGGGAAAGACTCTGGACAGACCTGGTAAGCCCAAATGGGTAGTGCGGGTGAACTGGGAACATCTGGAGGAGGCCCCTGTCCATAAGACCTTCAACGCACACCTCCGGCAGAGCTTCTCTGGCATCCCTGTGGAGATTGCGGACAGAGGAACCTGAGTTGGAAATTTTCAAAGTTTATATTGCTGAAGCTGCGGAAGAGAGCTGGGGACTCAAGGTCTTATGGGCCCAAAGGGCGGTAACCCTCGAACACTGTGATGAACACTAATGGTCAGGGAAATCGTCCGACTGAAGAAGGAGGCCTTTCGGGATGTTGTCCTGGAAGACTCCAAAGGCAGTTGAGAGGTACCAACAGGCCCAATGGGCTGCAGCATCTGTGGTAGCAGAAACAAAGCAACGGGTGTGGGAGAGCTTCAGAGAAGCCATGGAGAATTACTTTCGGTTTGCACCCAGGTGTTTATGGAAAATTGTCCGCCACCGCAGGAGGGGAAAGCGGAGAACCATCCAAGCTGTGTACAGTAAGGATGGGACACTGTTGACCTCAACTGATAAGGTAATTGGGCAGTGGAAGGAACACTTTGAGAAACTCCTGAAAACGACTGACACACTCTCTATTGTAGTGACAGAGCTAGAGACTGATAAGGGATCATCATCAATTTCCCTGGAGGTGGTCACTGAGGTAGTCAAACAACTCCACAGTGGCAAAGCCCCGGGGATTGATGAGATCCGTCCAGAAATGCTAAAAAGCTTTGGATGTGGAGGGGATGTCTTGGATGACATGCCCTTTCAACATCGCCTGAATGTCAGGGACAGTGGCAAAAAGTGGCAGACTGAGGTGGTGGTTCCCCTCTTCAAAAAGGGGGACCAAAGAGTGTGTGCCAATTCTAGGGGTATCTCACTACTTAGCCTCCCTGGTGAAGTCTACTCCAAGGTGCTGGAGAGGAGGGTTCGGCCGATTGTCTAACCTCAGATTGAAGAACGACAATGCGGGTTCCGTACTGATCGTGGAACAACGGACCAGCTCTTTACTCTTGCAAGGATCCTGGAGGGGACCTGGAAGTATGCCCTTGTGGTTTACATGTGTTTTGTGGATCTGGAGAAGGCATATGACCGGGTCCGGGGAGATATTGTGGGAGATGCTGCAGGAGTAAGTGAGGGGGTCCCTTTTAAGGGCAATCTAATCCTTGTATGTTCAAAGAGAAAACTGTGTACGGATTCTCAGCAAATAAGTCAGACTTGTTTCAGGTGGGGGTTGGTCTTCTCCAGGGCTGCGCTTTGTCACCAATCCTGTTTGTGATATTCATGGCCAGGATATCGAGTAGTAGTCATGGTGGGGAGGGGTTGCGGTTCGGTACCCTGGGTATCTCATTGCTGCTATTTGCAGATTAAGTGATCCTGATCCTGATGGCATTATCGGTCCGTGATCTCCAGCACTCACTGGATCAGTTTGCAGCCAAGTGTGAAGCGGCTGGGGATAGGATTACCACTGCTAAATCTGAGGCCATGGTTCTTAGCAGGAAACCAATGGAGTGTCTACTCCGGGTAGGGAATGAGTTCTTACCCCAAGTGAAGGAGTTCGAGTCCCTCGGGGTCTTGTTCGCAAGTGAGGGGACTATGAAGCGGGAGATTGGATGGAGAATCGGAGCAGCGGGAGTGCTTTCCCGCACTGATGTGACAAAAATAGAGCTGAGCCGAAAGGCAAAGCTCTCGATCTACCGAGCAATTTTTGTTCCTACCCTCACCTATAGTCATGAAGGGTGGGTCATGACTGATAGAACTAGATCACGGGTACAAGCAGCCTATATGGGTTTTCTCAGGATGGTGGCTGGCGTTTCCCATAGAGATAGGGTGAGAAGCTTGGCTATCCGTGAGGAACTCGGAGTAGATCCGCTGCTCCTTTGTGTCGAAAGGAGCCAGTTGAGGTGGTAAGGACATCTTCCTTTTGGGAGGTGTTCCAGCCATGTCCAGCTGGGAGGAGGCCTCGAGGAAGACCCAGGATTAGGTGGAGAGATCATATCTCCACACTAGCCTGGGAAGGCCTCGGGATCCGGGTCAGAGCTTGCTAATGTGGCTCGGGAAAAGGAAGTTTGGGATCCCCCTGCTGGAGCTGCTGCCCCCGCGACCCGACTCCAGATAAGCGTTTGAAGATAGATGGATTTATAAATGGAGGCTAATAATTGATGCAACTCTTGCTTTTACATTTACGTTGAGTGTAGAAGATGACTTTGAAATGTATGCATAAAAAGCAAAAATGGTGCATAAAAATTTACCAGAAATTGTGTGTCTGAATCTCAAAATCTCCTGTGAAAAGATCACCTGGGGATCTCGCCAAAATGCCTTGCAGCGTTTGCTTCTGAAAATGCTCCCAATGGAAATTGAATCTCGTGGAGATGGAACAAATGTGCGTCAGAGACGGAACGTGGCGCACGCACGGCTAATGGAATCCTGCCGTAAAACGTTGGCTCATGCAATCTTGGAGTGGGGTTCGAGTCCCGGGTCATATGTTCGTCACACACTGGCACAGAATTGGGTAAACCACCATGCCAAACCAACAATGCTTGCTCCATAGGATAAATAATCCCCCATTATGCACATTGCTGCTTTAAAGTGTATTGCTGCTGTTGGCTCAGTAGCCTATGTTCCACGCAGGCTACTACTGTATATCCGAGAACGTTTGACTACATGCTTAAGCAGCAATCTACAGAATATCCACAGAGAGCAAGACCCAGTCTCATTCCATGGCACAAAGGTTAGGCTACCACTACACTATGCAGACGCACATTATAACAGTATAAACGTGTATACCAATGGTAGGATATATGTGTTATTGCAAAGCACAAAATGTGTTTAATAGGCTAAATGACGGCACTAAACAGTAAGCTCCAGTTACGCACACATGCTGCTAAAGAGATATTTACTTAATATATCGTAAGCATAGCAGACGTGTGTGCCCTAACCTACCTTTTGCAACATTACAAGATGTTTTCTCAAAATTGCCCATACAGCCATGCTCATTTCATGTTCATGCGTTGCAATGGCATAGCGTATTTGTCATATAATAGAATAGAGCAAAAGTAGGCTAGTATCAGGATGATATAATTGTACGCAAAATATATTGCATGGGACGACAATAATATTGTGAGGGAACGCAAAAGTGCTCCTTACTGTAGAGAAAGAAAACACCCCCTCTCCTAAATCAGTCTCTATAACCACCCTGATGACTGTAATTGCGTAAAATAATTATAATAGGCCTACATTTGATCTTTTTCATCATTTCAAAAAATGTATTCAGTCAGTTAAGTCAAATAATAGTGTGACAGCTTGTATAGGTCTACTAGGCTAACAAATCTAAAGTAGATTTTGAAAATGTACAATATTATATCAGGAAAACTATTAATTAGAAAAATAATTATTGCGTATCCCATGTAAATACATGGGATACGCAATAATTATTTTTCCAATGGGAGGCATTCCAGATTTATCACCACCCACAGGGGAAAATCTGAATAACAAGTGTTTTTCTGATTTCCGTGCAGGAACGAGAAAACCAAAAAATTAATAAACTAAAAAGGAGATTTGCTTTTTTCATTTTCCAATGTAAAAGAAAAAAAAACAATGAACGAATGATACTTGGACCTATTTATCACTTCGGTATTTGGAACTTATATAGTATAAGGGACTTTAATTGATTGAATGATATATTGACATGGTAGCAAACATAAGATGCTGGAACTATTCTGATACAACATTGGTTGCTTTCATGCTGGTGTACCATGACAAGATTCTTGAACTATTCTAATATAATATTGATTGCTTACTTTTGCTGGTGTATGACCTGTACAACTGTTGACAAATGTGCTACATGTAAGCCACTTTGGGTAAAAGCCAAATGCATAGAACTATTTGGCAAAATATAAATAGAAATGTAAATATTCTGTCTGTTTTAGAACCGTTACACCACTAATCATTAGCTTTATAAATTGCTTGAATCCCATCTATAATCCTTTAAAGTAACATGGAAAACAAAAATCAACTTTTTTACATGTGAGATATGGCATACTGAGGTATTGCAGGTGAATCAAAAGTAAGAAAGGCTGAGATCTGATGTTAATTTTACCTCGGTGTGCAAAAGTATACTCTTTATTCTTCTTACATATCCAACTTTATTCTACCCCATCACACCCCCCACCCCTCAAAAATAAAGAAAAAGTGGCAGACCAACTAAGGACAATGTTGACAGCCACTGGTTTACTGTCACAATAGCCAATCAGAGTTCACCTGCAGAAAGAAGGCAATCAAACAAAAAAGAGCAGAATTTTTTTTTTCAGTTTTTTTTTCTAGTTAAATAGTAATAAATACATTGAGATGTAGTGGTTCTTTATCAATTTTCTCTGAAGCAGGAGGGTTTAAAAAATTATTCAGTTTTTGTATTTCTTTATTGATCTGTGTAGGTTTTTTAGCAGCAATCTGAACCAGGTGTCAGTGATTAGCAGCACAGAGAGGAGGAGTTTTCTGGAGCACAACCACACACAGAGTTGCAGAAGGAAAGCGGAGAGGAAGCATGGGAAGAGGAGTTCCTTATCAGAGCCAGGACGGCATCGGAGTGTCCCATTTTGTCCTCCCCACAACCTCCTTCCCTCATTAAATACTCCGTAACAAACAAACAAAAATATTGAGAAACAGTAAAAGAGCTTGAGAGCTACACCTTGTGTAAAGACTAAAGAAGATTACATCCTAATTGGAATTTCTGGAGCTTACCATAGTCAAATACAAAATGGCAAGAGGTTGAGTGGGAAAGCTGTTTGAGGATACTCCTTCTACAGTACATGTACGGTATGTTTGGATGCATGCTAGCTAGCTGAGTTCAGACAGCTAGTGTCTCTGTATTGTCACAGAATAAATATCCTATATTCTTTAAGAAGACATATGTATATTGTCTAAATACAGGACCACCATAATTGAAAAATATTTTTGGTTATAAAGGTATGTGTTGTGAGTGGAATTTACAGATTATCAATCTATATTCATTACCTTGTAATAGAATGGGCATCCATCTTTACCTGCAGGTGTTAAAGTGTTTTTTTTCTATTTTTAATATATTTAGGTTCTGAATGGGTAAAATGAAAAACTCCTTTAACCACCTTTTCTCACTCCATCTCTTGCCCCTCCTCTCCAAGCTTAAAGAACAGCCAAGAAAAACACAACTCCTCAAACAGAAAGAAAATCACAAACAATAAAAACAAACCTAGCTCAATGGTTTACATTCCAATTTCATTCATTACTGCTCTCACTTTACCACAACAAAAAACCACAACTGAAAAATAAAAGAAGCTATTTGTCAGCATCCTCTCTCCTCCTCTCATGCAGTCCCAATTATCTTTTTCAGCTCAACATTCGCAGCAGAGTCTCTGAACTCTGTCTGTTTCCATCATGTATGCTGTATGAGGGAGTTAAAATCGTATGGCTTTACGGTGTGGTACAGGGTTTATCAAGAGTTGGCTGTACCCTCGTCTGAGTCTGGCCTTCCCCTGCCCCCCCCAGCCAGGTTGTTGTTGGAGACAGGGTAGTAGTCCTCAGAGGGTGCCACTTGAGGCCCCTGGGCACTGGGGGCCGTCCGAGTCCGGAAGGCGGACAGTCCGATGGGGAGCGCAAGGGGCAGTGAGGCAGAGCCAAACTGAGAGGCCTCCATGGAAGACACTGCCCCACTTAGGTGGTGCAGCCCCAGGGACATGCCCAAATCCATGCTGTCACTCATCTGAGGGGAGGAGCCCTGTTGGACCCCAACACCTCCTGCCACACCCTGTCGGAGGCCACGTCCACCGTTACTGTGGTGACTGTAGATGGGGTTAGGGTGATGTGGTGCATCCAGGAAGTGGCGCTGGTGTTGCTGCGAGGCGGCAGGCTTATGGAGGAGCAGTTGGTTGTATGCTGGGTCCTGAACCCCACCTGCACTGTCACTTGCTGGCCACATGCGCATCTGCTGTTGGGATGGTGCCTGCAAGAGTCACACCAACATGTTACTTTAATGTCTGAGCATGAACAAAAGATGTATGTTTTCTTTCTTTGCTGCATTAGAAGACCCAGTGAAGCTGCACCTTTCACATCCAGTTCCACAGTGCATCTGGAAAGTATTCGCTTAGTTAGCGCTTCACTTTTTTTCCCATTATTATGGTTATGTTACATCCTTATTCCAAATGGATTAAAATCATTTTTTCCCTCAAAATTCTACACTTGTCCTTGAGTGGCCCAGCCAGAGCCCAGACTTGAACCCAAGTGAACATCTCTGGAGAGATCTGAAAATGGCTGTGCACAGATGTTCCCCATCCAAGCTGATGGAGCTTGAAAGGTCCTGCAACGACGACTGGGAGAAACTGTAGGTGTGCCAAGCTTGTAGCATCACACTCAAAAAGACTTGAGGCTGTAATTGCTGCCAGGATGCTTCAACAAATTATTGAGCAAAGGCTGTGAATACTGCTACATGTGATTTGTTTGTGTTTTTATTCATACTTTTTTTTTTTTTTTTTTTAAATGTGTGAACATTTCAAACAAACTTTTCACATCGTCATTATGGGGTGTGTAGAATTTAGAGGAAATAAAGATTTTAATCAATTTTGGAATAAGGCTGTAACATAAATGTGGAAAAAGAGAAGCGCTGTGAATAATTTCCGGATGCACTGTATGTATGCATGTATATGTGTCTATATATATATATATAGTGTATGTTATTCATGTTTATTGATATTTATTCTGTATATGAAATAAATCAGCAAATCCACAAATGTTAACACAGAAACATCAAAGCAAATAAAATAGACAGCAATAACCCACTCAAACATTCCGATGAATAGTGCCACAAGGACATCCTCTCACCACCACCATGGATACACACAACGTACACCGCCCACATCACTCTGCTTAACAAAGTCTGAAAGACTTCAGTGGATTATTTAATGTATTACTTTAGTTATACTCGCTACTTGACTCTTGTTGTAGTTCTGTAAACTTCTCTCTCTAATGTTGTATCACTGATGTCACTGTCTTAATTAATGTTAGCTCCGAAGTTTTGATCCAGTTTTACTAGCCGTCAATGTGCCAATGCATTGCATAAGCATTATTAAATGTAAATGGTAAATGGACTGCATTTATATAGCACTTTTCTAACCTCACCACTCAAAGGGCTGTAAAGGATTGCCTCACCCACTCCGTTTATTATCCTAATAATTATATTTAAAAAAATAATATAACATTTTCCGGAGTTTTGCCTCCTCCAGTGTTTTTTGCATTTTGGGGCATTTAAATGCTTTTCACTTCCTGGCCATACATTGTACTGACATCCCAATAACACATTACCTTTTTCTAATTTTGTTAATCTAAACGTAATAAATGTATGTCTTCAGTGCCCAAACACTTAAAGTAAATATGTTATACAATGGCAAACAATCAACTCACCCAACTTTTTTGTAGTGTGCTAAAGTCATATTTGAAATTTGTATATTTTCACAAATCAAATACATTCACAATGTACATGTCATAGTGTCTCCAACATAGTACAGAGTCAATCTAATTTATAAATGTTCCATTACATTTCCATAGTCTTAAAGTGGGATAAAGTGTAGATCAGTGTTCCCCAACCCTGGTCCTCGGGGAACGCTGCCCTGCATGTTTTAGATTTTGCTTTGCTCCAACACAGCTGATATAAAATGAAGAGCCATTAATTTGAATCAGCTGTG
>JAODLL010081940.1:0-15522 GCA_026546735.1 Forbesichthys agassizii | reverse complement strand
AATTAATATCTTTTTGATACTAATTAATAGCTGTCAGATTGGTTTGATGACATTAACCGCAGTTGTATACTCTCTCGTGATGCCCTCTTTTTTTTGACTCTCATTCTATTTAATCAAGTGCGCTGCTTCTCTAAGTGAATACACATTATAAATTCCCCATGGTGACTGCATACGCCCAACAACAAATGCATGGCACGCAAGGAAACATTAATGGGAGTTTTGTGTAAAGAAGGGCTCCGCTGAGCTTGAAGCAACGCTGGATGGATATATTAGTCCCGAAGAAAAGCAGCACTTCGGGTATAGGCTATTTCTGGCTTTAGTTATCAATGTGTGTAACTACTGAAATAACTACTGAAGCTATTGTGAAAGGTAACGTGCAGAGTTGAGATATGGAGAAACTTTAACAATGCAGCCAGCGTTCGGTTTACAAGACGCATTGATTAAAAAAAAGTGAGATTAACAATATTATGCTTATATGGTAGCTAACGGGCACGCGCGTCGGAATGAGATTGACATTGGGGAGGACCGAATTGACCCATTCGCTAAACCTGTCCCTAGACCTGCTATGTGTCTAATAATCACTTTAGTCTAGGCGTGGGCGGCATGCATGTTGTCCAAGTTCGACAGCAACGTTTCAGGGAGTGTCTGCGTATTTTCTGTTTATCGAAGCCAAAAACGAATGCAATATCCTGATGCTCTGAGTTTTAACAGCAAAATATTTAGTTCTGCAACTTTCAGCTTGCAGTTAGTTAAAACCTATTTTAATAAATGCTGATCAGCAGGAAACACTGTTTACAATTAACGAGACCTTTATTTTTACAAAACTCATTACGAGTCCCACCAAAATCCACAATCACAGCGCCACAATCTGTCTACGGAAATGGTGCCAAAAATATAACATAAATATAACAATATCTAAGTATAAAAGACTGAAACAAATGCAGCTTGCCTTAGATAAAAACATCAAAACCACCTGCCTACAGAAATCACAACAGGCAAAACATAAAACCATGTCAACAGCATTGCATTGGGGGTCGTCAATACAACTCACCCTGGGACACTACAATGTTAAACAATGAAAACCGGAATTACAGCGTGCGTTAGACCGAGGGTACACTGCGTGTAAAATCGTTGAGCACTGCGTATGGCACTTTGATAAAGAGTAACACTATCTTTCAGGCATACATGAAAAGCTTCATCCGGGGTAAACAGTAATCGAGCGGGTATCCTAGCTATACTATACACACTGAAGTGGCAAACAGGCATACATCCTGGATTATCACGAAAAGCAAGGTGTGTTGCTAGACTCCACTAAAGTCCGTCTCAACCTAGCCAAAAGGCAAGTGGCTAAGCTGTTTTTGAATTCTTTATGGGGCAAACAGGCACAGAGTTGTCATTTAACAACAGTCACCTTGGTTAGTGATCCCCAGCAGTTTTTCCAGTACCTATTTACCAATAAGTACCTAGTGAAACATTTTCTCTCGGACGATGTAGTTATGATCCAGTGGCAATACAACAAAGCATATCTTACACCTCCTCTACACCATGGTGAATCAGTCTGGCGGCTTCTTAATGCCATTGCTATCAATAGCATTACCGTTCATAACCAACGCTATCAGTGACGTCATGAAGCGCTAATCGTTATGAAAATATCTAAGAAGCTGTACTTGGTAGCTCCTCATCAACTCAGAGAACTGGCCAGCAGACCTACCAACTCTGAGAGTATTCGTGAACATGCTGAGAATACATTGGACCAGAAAATGTGTGCTATACTAGAACACGATGACATGCCGGATTATAAGAAGATAGCTGCGCACAATCAGGTCCTGCAAAAATACTTGTCTCTGTTAAAACGGGGTCAACGAAACCAGAGAGCTAACCCTATCCCTTCCCACCGGCCCACCCCCTACTGTAAACACTGCGGGCGTCATAACTAGCGCGACCTCACACGATACCGTCAGGCATGATGTTATGACGCATACAGCGCCTCAACTAAAAAAAAAGTTGAATATATCCTACAACGGCTAAATGACGCTAGAGGCCGCCGTCGATCAGGATGGACAGACTTCGGCGAGTTCATATATAGAGGAAAGCCTGTACGAGGGTCCCTCCTGGTGGACTTGGTCCGCTATATAACTGCTAATTACAAGATCCCCGAAGCAAACAGGCCTCTAGGGTGGAGCGAGTTTATATATACACTAGCGAATCTAAACATACCGACCACATTCATTACAAATAAGGCCCCTAGGACTACATTTCAAAACATGCGAGACCGGCACCGACACAGCTCCGATCGGGTTACGATTAAAATAGAGAGTGGCTATCCTTTTTAGATACACAGGCCGATGATAAATAAGTACGCTGTAACCATATGTTTTATTAAATAAAAAGTTTAATACATTATAACCAGGTGTCTCATGTTTTACATACATTTTCTACAATCTGTAATCATTTGTAAAAACCACGCATGTTGGTTATAACAGGTTGTTGGGTATATAGCCGAACGTTGCAAATTCTTCACAGAGTGTAACCATTCAATCATTTCTATCAGGTTCATCGCTCCAATAGTGCATAAATACACGCTCCAAACTTAAACCCCTAGCCCCCTGACTTAGGTAATATATGCAGTGGGGCCCGCAGGTGAATGATAACAAGTGCTGAAGTTGGGAGTTGTGATATATAATACGAGATCGATGATGTGCTAGAAATCTTAGTATAGAGCTAGGGTAGTATGCAAAATCCGGGGGAAATCCCTAAGAATCATAGAATGTGGCGTTTTCGTTAGCTTCAAGGGTTAGCGCTAGCCAATGTTCAACAGGAGAGCGGCTGTCATGTGTGTTGACAATGAAGTATGCTCTTCTTGTAAACACCTGATCTAGCGGAAATTCATAACATCCACGGTGTTTATGTTCTAATAATTATCTACAAGAACCTGTCTCTTAGAATCGATCTCCCAAATAGAATCGAAACATGCGTATACTGCGTATACGATAAGGGTAGCTGTTTCAGGGAGTGGGGCCCGGAATCTCAGTTCTAGCCGTAGACAGCCCTTAGTCACAGCAGATAGCGAAATTAAATCCTCATCTGAATGCAGATTGAAAATAAACAAACTATATCCAGCGTTAAAATCGTTGCAATCTATGGGTAGTGATGGGTCCTTCAGATGGCGCCCCGTGGCTAAAAACAGATTGTAGAACTCCCGCGCCATCTGTTTATTACCAAAATGTGTACCAAAACGGTTTTGATGGTACAGATCTTCCATCATGTGATAATAAAAAATGTTCAACGTCATAATTGTTAAAATAAAAAGGGTTCAAATTTTTGGTCCCAACAAATGCGGCATGATCCACCATAACTAGAATTACATAGCGCGGTATAGCCCCTAAAAACAGATTATCTATCGACGCGACTCTTGAATCCTGCGGTAGTGAGTATGTCTTTAAATTGATTCTAGATAGCGGGTATAGAGCGTTTGCCTGCTGTAATGCTCTTGCATGGTCTAAACGCACTGCTGGGGGCCACTGTCATCTTTTTAATATACAGCGAGGCACCCATTATCTGTAGCTTATACGTTGTGCTATTAGCGCACATCAGTGAAAACTCATCTTTAGCCTTTGTGAGCTTCATTTTCAGATCAATGGCGTTAAGGAGAAGACTATCGCTGAAAAATACATCGCTGTGGATCGGTCCCAGGGTGGGAAATTCATTAGAATTCGTGCTCGCTTGAGCTTGTTTGTTTAAACCGGTATTATCTCCTCCAAGCATAGCGTTCATGTGCCCAGCCTGATCTTTAATAAACAATCCAGCGCTGAACTGGGACTCCAGCGTCTGGGGTGTGTAGTTAAGCAGTGTTTCCATCAGCGCTCTGTATGGGTGTGTAGCTGTCGATTGGGTAATCATACGGTCCCCCAACGTCACATCACATTGGGAAAATAGCGTGCTAGAAGGGTAGTTTATAATCCCAACCGGTGCAGCATTAGCTAGCGTGGTACCATCCTCATTAGTAATTTTAAGTCGCAGATGTAAGAGAGTGTTGTTAAGATCTAGATATTGATCCCCATCACCCGGAATTACGAAATCGATTGGTGACCCATCAGCCAGAGCTGATTGTGGCAGTATTTCAACATAGTTTGATCGCTCTAACGATAGTTGGGTCATAGGAGCTGTAAATAGGTCTAGTTCAGACTTTATACATTCCTGTGACTTTTGGTGTAGGAGGGCCAAATTAAAAAATATTCCTATTTGACTTCTGCTTTTTGCTAGCTGAACGCTTCTTACCACAAGCTCTAGGTTTTGCTGGGGTCTTAGCTCTGGCTGGTCTTTTTTATGGCGCTAGTCTAGCCCCTGGGGGCCTTTTAACCGGTTGTCTAGGCAATACCATAAGCCCTGATCCTTTCTGATTCGGGTCACGCGGGGTTGTAATTTTAGAGATGGCTGCATTGAAGGCATCTGTAGCTATATTCTTTGGTGGGGCTTGGTGATTTGAAAGCCTCGGCGCAGTAGGGGAGCTACAAATTAAAAAATGCGTGAGAAGATGGATCCGAACCCGCGTCCATACTGCACTGGAGGAAAAAAAACATTTTAAATACACTGGTAAGTGTGCTAATTGCATCTCATAATACAAAGTCTTATTACACAATTTTGCCTATTTCCCAACCATCAACCATCCCATGCCCCGTTTGTGACACATAGTAGTCTATGAAACAATTTGGATCGCTGTATGGTTGTGCAAAGGACATATCGCTATACGTTGTCTGCCCTAGCTAGGGGCTGAAAATGTAGTTTGAGCGCGGTTTTCCCATAAGTAAAATTCACGTGCTGATTCAGGTCTGTCTTTACATCGATCGCTATTGTCTCTACGTGGCTGCTGCGCATGCGTACGTACTGTGGTTTGTTATAACTCAATGTGATAACATCCCCGTATTTACCATCACATTTAACTGTTCGAAGAAGCGGTACATAGCTATCACCTACAATCTGATAGTCAACAATGTCGCTGTACACAAACAGGTTGTAATTCCCCGCATGCATGTTCATTGGATATGGAGCCTGGTTGTACTGCTCCCTCAGCCGGAACCACTAGATGTGTTTAAACCCTAGAATGTGGGCCAAAGCGTGGTTTAAACATATATACACATTTACATGTGATACGTTCGATTTGATTTCCACACTACGTTTCAGCGGGTGATATCTAAAATGGACTGCTGTTTCATAAGCCTACATTATCAAACCGTTTAACTCGTCGATTATATGATTTATAGTATCGTAACTGCCTGAAATCATTTTAAGCATTTTCGCCCTTGTAGCTTTAGAATCCGATGTTGGATACCCACAATTTAGGTGTGTAGCTATCACTTCGAAAGTGTTACCGCCTATTGGTATGTTAAACCATGTGTGCGGATATGTTATCTCACTTAAACCAACTTCCCAATTCCCGGTTAGATCCAGAGTTCTGCTAAGGTCTATAGTGAAACATGATGCCTTATTATTCTTAAACGTTTCCATGCTACCGTTGCTCAGTAACGTTACATAGAATGTATGATTCATAGCGGCTGTCATATGTTCTGCACTGTACTGGTTAGGACACAAGAGTTATATTCTTGAGGCCAACCGCGCTAACTAGAGAATAGAGAATACTTTTTACGGTTGACAGTTTTTGTTTGTAAAACCTTCTCCACTTGATATAACTTGTCCGCATCTATTTTAACCTTCTGCAGTTCTGGTTCATAGAACGACCCCTTTATGACCTCGCCCTCGAAATCCTTTAATTTATACACAGGTGGGGTCTTAGGAATTCTCTTGCATAATGTAAACAGCTCGCTGGTATAGCTTTGCTCATACTTTTTATCAAACACCCCGCAGTGTTTAGATATCCTTACGGTATCATTTAACACAAATTTAGGCTTTATTTTCTTATGGCGTATACTGTTGAGTGGTATTGACCCGTATAAATTGTTGAATACCTCTTTAACGTTCGTCGTTGTCACTTGGTGGGGCTGCATTTAAATGCTTTTATGATAGCTGTGATTATAGCTATGTATAATATCCTGGACTACATCTATGTAGCGTTGAGTGTTTTTAGCTGAAAAATACCTCCACATCCGGGTCTTGAGGGTCCTGTTAAATTGTTCAACAACCGACGCTTTTATGACGCTGTCGGTTGAATAGTGTGTTATTTTATGTTTCTTCATCAGTTAAGCAAATGGTTTATTGTAAAACTCTTTCCCTTTATTTATTAACTCCATATTTATGTGGCTAAATGATCCATGACACAGTTCTTTATGGTTGAGATGTTTTATTTTTTAAATAATTCAGTGTATAGCATATTTCATTAAAATATTTAAATTCACACATTTTTTAAATAATTCATAACATACAACATATTTAATTAATACATTTAAAAATCACGACGTTTTTTAAAATGATTCACACCGTATAACAGTTCATTAAAAGTTTTACATTTACACAACATTTTTGACAATAGCTAGCAATTCAACTAGTGGTTTAACACCATGGTGTTGTCTAACTAACCAGTTTGCTTTCTTTACAACCTTTTTGTAGTTAAATGACTCCTTTAGTTTCATTTTAGCAACAGTTATATCTACAATCATTGCATACAGACATAGTAAAACCACAATACGAAATTCATCGTTATTCACTATAGCAATGTTCAGTAGATTATCCATATCCACTCTCCCCTGTCGCTAGCAGTGTAATAAAATCAATCCACAAACGACAGGTTCGTACACAATCCGTTAACCCAGTCATTTTAACAACACATTCGTCCGGGTCTTCCTTAATAATCTCCACTATGATCGTCATTTCATGGGTCACCCAATAACATGTAATGTCCTGCAGAATCTAGCGTAGAATGTTGCACATCACTCTCATCGCTGTATGAGGTTAGAACATGCAGCGCTGCTGGTATGAATCAGTCGTTCCAGAGTGCGGTCATCAATTCATCATGATGGTGATAGCCTTTAGGAGCTGGGAATAAACAAGGATGCTGTCTTTGACTCGGGTGGTTTGTAATACAGCCGTTACAATTCAGGGTTCTGTGTGTGTTTATAGCGTCCTTCAGTAACCATGCTACCACTTGCTTTAGAATGAATATAAACCGATCAATGTTCGGGCCATAGCTTCGGTCGTTATCATCATCCAGCTCTGACGTAGATGGGGGATGCATCGCTGGTATCGGGTCTGTGCGGGGTTCTTGATCTGGTTGTGCGTCTGATTCGTAGGTGGCTATTTCCAAATCCTTTAGTGGTATATGGGAGTATGAACCACTAGCGGTGTGTGGCTCCACGATCTCTGAATCTTGAAACATATCCAGACGTTTCAGCTCGTTAACAGAGTCCATAGATAAAATGTGGCGAGTTTGATGTATCTGCTTTGCTTGTTGAAGTTGTGAACGTATGTCCTCTGCATGGTTGATATACTGCTTGCGATCTAGGGGGGTGGGGTCAGTTGTCATGGCTCATTATTGACCACACCCCCAAAGAGATTGCACCGGATTTGCACAAGGTGATGCCAAGTTGTACTCTGTTGAAATAGGAACCTTATATGTGTAGCTTTTTCTTCATGGGCTCACAACCAATTTTCACCTAGTACCTTCAAAACTGATATAAAACATTCAGAGACTGTGCTTCTTTTTGCCAACATTAATTCCCCATTACCATACAGCATGTAGCTAGGAAGTGAAGAGCTCCGTATGTCTTACAGTAACCTTGCCAGCTGCTATGAACCAGTGCTTCAGCCGTCCATTTCTTCATATCTTGGGTTACAACTTGTTGTAGGATTTCCCAGTCGTCACCATTCAGACACACATTTCTTTCACAGCTGTTTTCTCTAGAAAAATGTCAATTCACTCTTCTCAAAGGTATACCCCCAGACCGTACCATTTCACATAGTCAAAGATTCTGCTAGAAGTTCTGGCGGTGGTATTTGCGTTTGGTACATTACCCTGTGGAGTTTCTTTGGTGGCGCTAATACGTCACCCGTTGGGTATATTCTCGTTAATACAGATAACTCATTTAGCACTGCCATCGGTTGTTGCCTTGTCACCCTGGTCAATAGCTTGTATTGATCGCGGTAAAATTCTTAATGTATGCTTGTGGGTCTTCAATGGTGTTCGCTGTTTCCTTCTGGGTTGTTTTTATAGCGTGAGTATGAGTTAAGCCTACACATGCGCATGTGTAGGATTATGTGTTGCATTATGTGCAAGAAGGCTATATATCTTGCAATATGGGACTCGATTTGGTCTGGTCTCAGTCTCGCTCTGCCTTGGTCTTGGTCTTGTCTCGGAACACTCTGGTTTCAGTGAAGATTTGGTCTCAGATTAGTCGGTCTCGACTACAACACTGGTTTGATGAATATGGTCATTATATACACATAGCACCTTTAAACCTCTTCCCTGATTTATTCTCATCTTTTGTTAAAAGGGAAAGTTAATAGATATTTTATATATTAGCGAACACCATTAATTAGATCAGTGCTTATTACAGCCTTTGAGTATAACAATGAGTATAACTGTAGGCCTACAAACAAATCAGACATTTCCCTATTTCAGCTAATGTTGCCTCCAGTGCGGAAAAGCCCATAAAGTTCAGAGTTTGAGTGGTTGCTACGGCAATGAGAAACTAACATGGTTAGCATCTCCTTGTTTTGTGTAGGCTCTTGTATTAACCAATTAATCTCAGGATTTATTAAGACTGTTTGAAATTTCATGTCCTGTAGAAAATACATTTTGGAAAACCTTGAATATAGAAAATAAAATTGAAAAAATAAAATGTTTTAGACCTTGTCTTTTGTTCCCTGCACAGACCTAATCCTTTTTATTTCCCATTCCCAATTAAATGACCTACGTGTGTTTACGGTAGACTTTCTCAAACTGTCTAAATGAATGTTACAAACCAAGGCCGGATTAGTACCCTCAGGGGCCCCTGGGCACTGTAACGTATGGGCCCCCCCTCTTGTCCAAAACACCTACGAAAAATATTTACACCCAGCAAATGCAGGCGCCTGACAGAACCTTCGCCCCACCAGACAGACTATGCACGCACGCACGCACGCACACATATGTACACACCATATTTAATTGAACTTCCAGTCAAGATGACATGTAAAAACACACCTAGCTGTAGTCCAGCTGAGCAGGCAGCAAGTATGCCTGTCCTGTTCGACACTACTGCCATCTTACTCACAAATCACAAGACAATGATGCAATTAATTAAAACATCCCAAAACAGTGTATGGCTCAAGACTATGGCATTATAGTGTCTAAAACATGACTGAAGATACAGCTATGCCATCACACAACACAGCTGAGTGCAGGTTGCAAAATGTCAGTAAGTGAGCTGGGCAACTTAACACACTGCAAAATGCCAACATGCTGCACTTGACAAACTAAAGCTCTCACAGGCCTATATCATGCAGCATCACACGATAAATATGCAATATGCAGCAAATATACTCTGCAAAATATAGCTATCTGATCACACAATCAAAACAGATTGAGCCTACTCAATTCACAGATAGCATAATAGCGTTTACATTGTGAAGTTCTTATTTCTAGATTTTCCCTTCGCAAAGTCGCAGATCAAGTCCTCGGTCCAGCCAGCGAGCCTGAGGTGGCATGGCGCTACCTTGTTCTGTCTGCTTTTCCTGTGTCGTTTTTAGTCTTAGCTGAAGTTAGCTACCGTTAGCTGAGACTGAGCATATAGCTGGTAACCAAAGTGAAAATGATACTTATTTCACACGCTTCTTTCTCGCCCTTTTTTTTTTCCCCCCTCTCGGCAGCCCCAATGGTTTTTTGTTTTTTGTGCGCAAACAAGGCTATTTAATTTGCCATATTCAGTTCATAGATCAGTTACAAAATAATGAAATTGTTTTAATCTCAACTCCTTCTTAGAAAAACTGATACTCAATCATTACAATACCTTGTGGCCTGCTCCCATATCAATGCTACCTGTCCACTCATCAAATTTACATGTTACATATAAAACAGACAATCATGATTCTTGATTTTTTTGTTAATAACTTTTATTGTATTCTGATTTGATAATCATCATGCGCTTGTGTAGAAAAAATTGTTTCTCCCATCACTGAGGGCCCCTCTTTGCCCAAGGGCCCATATAGTAGATCCGGCCTTGCTAATTTTATAAATAATTGTAATCCCTTTGTTTAGCGCATTTAAATTACATTTACAAGGCAAGGTACAAGGTTTACAAGACTAGTCTTTTCACTGAGATCAACAAACGATAGCCTATTATGACATTAGCATACCTTTGTAATCATGATAAATTACTATATGACCGGTATATTTAAACTGATCGGTGCACCGCTAGAAATGAAACCAGGACTTTCTACTGATCGTGCAAAACCTTGCAATGTTTTGGCTATTATCGAAGTCAAAGATAAAGCCTATCCATAAACTGAGAAAACTACAACTGGCTTCACCGGTGCCGGTCGCTCGATTCACATCACATGCACCACAGTGAGGGGTGGTGTCTGTGACTTCTCTGTTGTTCTAAGACAGGATTCGAAGGAATTCCTCGATGTGAAGAAATGGCCGCGCCAACACCAAACACTATATTGTATTGTATAATTGGTGTTGATCACAGCGTCTTTAAAACCTCTTCTGTTTGTTTTTACCATAATCAAATTTTCATAGTTTATGTCTAATATAAAAATGAGGAACCTAAAACAGGCCCCAAGTCCGGGCCGCGTGTGAACTCTGATGTGAAAATGGATCCAAAGGGCATAAATAAGTCTGGCCCGTCTGGCTTTGACTCAAATGCAGTGTTAATTTTGTTAATGAAATATTTTCATCAGCGAACATTTTTCCATCACTAAAACGTGATGTTAACGAGACGAAAATAGATCACGGATAATGAAAACTAGGACTAAATTTAAGATGTATTTTCGTTGATGAGACGAAAATGATAGTGGTATAATTTAAATTTTAAAACTCTGCCTGCATATATAATTTACTGTAGTTTCATACTTAAATGTAACATCTCTGCCTGTGTATAATTTACAGTAATTGTACACATAAGTTTTCAGGCTGCCGGCTGGCGAGACCGTATGATCAACCGTAACAGCACACATAAGTGGGCAGCACAATGTAAAATTTGGCAGGCGAGACAATCGCGTTCACGTTACTGCAGTGACAGATTGACAGGTGACTATCATTTTTGCTCTGCAGTAGGAAAATCGAATAAGGTAGGACAGCTCTATATGCACGCTGGTCTAAAAAAGTAAACAAATGGCCTACAGCGCTAACCTGAATTCCTTACCTTATTAGTTGCCTTCCAACTTCAAATGAACAAATAAATTTGAAGGGACAAAATAAGCTGTCAAATTGTCCTACCAGGCTGAATAAAGGTTTATAGCTTGACTGTAGACTATGCTACCATACCATCTGCATGCAACAGGCCATATTTACGGTATTAGACTTTTTGCAGTTGTTTAAAGAGAAAACATTTTGACTGAAAGGTGACTTTTCTGTTTTTGTTGACTAAAATAGATTAAAACTATTTAGAATGAAAATGACTCAAATGTGACTAAAACTATTAAGCATTTTTGTCTAAAGACTAAAACTAAGACTAAATTTAAAAGGCTCTACCCTGTATTTCGCGCTTGTTACTTTGTTGTTATGGTGCACTTTATAGTACATTCAACAAATGTGCAATGCTGGTTGTTTGTGTTGCATATAGGCAAGTTTAGTCATAAAAAATTGTGTAATTAATTGACATTTGACATTTTGACCACATATTTAATTGTTCGATTTTGTCAATTTTTTTCTGGTCAAAGTCCTGCAATTACGGGACACTGACTGTGCATAAGTGTTCATGATCTCATGTCCTGTGCACTGATGCTGCAGGGAGCAGCTGGCGGTTAGCATCATGCACGAGGGCAGTGCTGGGTGCCGGGTGGTTCAGAAGTTCCTCAGAATCCTCCAGGTGGTGGTCCAGGAGCCTGGTCAGGCCTTCAAACCCTTTCTACCTAGCATCCTCACCCTGTGCATGGAGCAGGTCTATCCGCTGGTGGCAGAGGTCCGTTGTTGCTCATCCACCTTCTTCTGGTTCAGTATGTTAATCATTGTCATGTATCTTCATACAGATTAAGTATGATGCTGTTCTGTGTCTTTTTGACAGCGACCTTCCCCAGATGTGAAGGCAGAGATGTTTGAGCTGCTTTACCAGGTGCTGCATCACAATTGGAGGTACTTCTTTAAAGCGTCAGTGCTAGCCAGTGTCCAGAGAGGGGTACCAGAGGATGCCATGGAGAATGAGGCCCAGTTCACCGCTGCCATGCAGGTGTGTGTCTATGTGGAGTAGCAGTGTCTAGGATTACATGGAGCCTAATATTCAGATTTGATCTTTAAACATGTAAACTAAATTATTTAACCCGATTACTTCCTGGCTACGTTCCTTATGAGAATGCCCTCAGTTTAACCCTTTTATTGTGCTTTTGTGTATTTTGTGTATTTTTAGAAACCGTTTAATGAATTTTCATACATAAATTGACAATGATAAAGAACTTAAGTAAAAATATTATACAGGAAAGCTGTGACATATCAGTCACAACAACAAAATAATATTAATAAAATAAAACACACAGCTTGATTTGATATTTCAAAGTTAAAATGCCTTCACCATTAAGGTCAAGATAAACATTAAGGTAAAAAGTAAACACAATGGTATTTAGGGATAACTGTGATGGATATTTTCTGTGTAAGAAAGGAGAGGCCCCAGCATTTGTTAAAACTTAGAAAAGTCCTTTAATGTATATCGAATTTGTTTGAGCCTTAAATTGAGAATTTCTCTCACCCACAGGGTGTGGGAAGGAGCTGTTGGTGATTTCCATTTCATTAGAATGAGATGTCTAGACAGTATTGTTTTAAAAGCTACCAGATCATATTAGAGTTTATGCAGAGGCAGCTGATTGGTGCCGAACAGAGCAGTGATGGCATCAGGCTCAAGAAGTGTCCCTGTTATCTCCGTCAGTTAAGAAACTTGTCGTCCAGTAGAGATGCACACGACCAAAACATATGCACGTGGTTAGCATGTGTCTGATGGCGTTTATCACAAGTACAGATGTCTGACATCGAAAGTGGTGCCTTTGACATCGTTACGCGTCGCGAGTACTTGAAAAGGCCTGTAGAGGTGCCAGAGTTCTAATTATTGTAACTGTAAGTAGGATGCAGTACATCTCTTGCTCTACAGGATCTGCGAGAGGGCCATACAGTGGATCATGACATAGAAGCTTTTATGTATAATTTACATTCAGATTTTGTTTTAATTCATTTTTCAACCGGGTTTGCTAGTTTAGTTTTATTCTTTCTAAAAATACTTATTTTTTGTTTAGTTTAGTATGTGTATTTCGTGTCTATTACGTTTCTAACATAGTAGTCTACCAATACTGACGAATTGGCTCAGTCGTTTAAGATTTAAGTTTAAGCAAAGCTATATCACACTCTGTTAATGTTAAGCACAGTTTTCTACAGTGTGAAGGAATATACAGACTGTCAGATATTTATGTTTGTCAATAAACGGAAGATCGGTTATCTTTTAATGACCATTACAAGTTACTGTATACTGCAAGTTGTCCATCATGCAACTGGTTCAAAACACCACACATAGGCCTGTCACAATAACTCTTTTTTTTTTATTGGCCGATTAATTGTCCAAGTAATAACCACGATCAATTATATTATTGTTATTTTAAGGGCAGACAAGAAAAGACAAGGGTGGAATGACTGACTATATAGGCCTAATCAAAGAAGTCGACCAAGGAAGCAGGGATAAATTTAACTGAAACACGGGAAACATGTTATATTTAAAACAAGCATCCAACACACTGTCGTGGTAAAGGTTGGTTGTGACTTACGTTTTGGTGTGCCCTACACCAGTGACCATGATTTTGTCCAGACGGAACAGTAACTTAATCCAGTATTTTAGGGTGAAAGTCACGCAGTTAATATGTTTGGGAGTTCGTAGGCTATGTGGGTAAGCAGTGTGCCTTATACAGCAAACTCAAAATTGTTATCATTAGGAAACAGCAAAATGTCAACTTATATGATCATATCAGGTTTCAGCGACATATTCCTTTTTTTTTTTTTTTACCATCAGCAAAATTATGAGGTGAGTTCAGAATTGGCTAATGTTCGTGGCGAATGTTTGCTTTGACCTTGAATGTTGAACTTTTTGTGTAAACATTCCAAATATATTTGTGATGCTGGAATGGTGAGGAGAGTGCAAACGAACGAAAAAAGGAAAAGCCACAGAAGCAGGAAAGTGAATGGCGAGCCACACGCTCGGTGTTTACTTAACTTAAACGAAATGAAACACAGGGACTAGGGAAAACAAACTCAAACAAAAAGGCATACACAGTCACGTAGCGCAGAACAGAAAATATCAAAAATATCAAAAATGAACTACACCTTAATAGGACCATGAACATGCACAAAACGTGGACAGAACACCGGAACGTGAAACAACGTGACATTAACAATAACCCACACTCCCTCCCCGGTGTCACCGGTCTTTATGCCCACACGGCTGACGGCAATCTGCCTGATCGCACGTGAGGCACTGGGGATGTGTGCAGTCTATCCGGCCGTCCTACACCGGTGAAACCAGGGGAGCGTTACAGTACTCCCCCCCCCCCCCCCCTCCCCAGGCGCGCCTCCTGGCGCCGCCTCTCACCAGTGTAGGACCCTTCTCCCTGGGACACCGACCGGTGCCATCGGCAGGGTCCCTCCGACGGCCTAGCGAACCCTCCAGACCCGATGCGGAGGTGGGACCCCTGCGGAGCCTCAGTGGGGCTCGGGCAGGTGGCCAGAGCCAGTGGCGGAGTTCCGGTGGAGCCCGGACAGGCAGCCAGGACCAGCGGTGGAGGCGGGATCCCTCCGGTGCTCGGGCACGCGGCCAGAGCCAGCGGCTGGTCGGCTCCCCCGGTGGACCCCCGGCGTGGAGCGGCTCATTGACGCGGGTCGGCTCTGGCGAACACCCGGCACGAGGTGGCTCCGGCAGCGTCTCGGCTCGGGGCGGCTACGATGGACCCCCGGCATGACGCGGCTCGCCAACGCAGGGCAGCTCCAGCGGACCCTCAACCAGGAGCGGCTGCGGCCTGGAAATTCCCGCGGCGGGAAGTCCGGGCTGGGGCTGCTGAGGCAGGGACAGCCCAGCAGAGGAGGCCGGCTGGAGCTGCTGCTGCAGCATGGAAGGCCCAGCAGAGGAGGAGGCCGGCTGGAGCTGCTGCTGCGGCATGGAAGCCCCAGCAGAGGAGGAGGCCGGCTGGAGCTGCTGCTGCGGCATGGAAGGCCCAGCAGAGGAGGAGGCCGGCTGGAGCTGCTGCTGCGGCATGGAAGGCCCAGCAGAGGAGGAGGCCGGCTGGAGCTGCTGCTGCGGCATGAAAGGCCCAGCAGAGGAGGAGGCCGGCTCGAACACAGCAGATGAGCGGAGCTGCATGCGTTGTGTTTGCACATGTTGAAACTAAAGCAGCTCCGCTATTTTA
>JAODLL010081879.1:0-10760 GCA_026546735.1 Forbesichthys agassizii | reverse complement strand
AAAACATGACAAGTTTTACAGGTATATTGTATTACTACTTTTTTTGATTTTTCATGGGCAATAATGATGCAGTATCTCAGTATCAGTATCAGGCTGGCCTGGATGATGAGTTATAAGGCTATTTAAGGATAAGGTTATTAGTGTGTGGTTCATTTAGGTCCAAGTAAAGGTACCGGTAGATTGATTGGTCTGCTGCAAATATGAGCTATAAAGAGACAACCTTTTGTTTATTGTTGATGCAAATATTTTTTTATGTCTGGTATTCACCATGGAATTGTGCCAAAGAAGCACAAGGCTTGTTGTGATATATTTACAGCTGTCAGTCAGTAGCCTCCTGAGACACAGATAAGATAAACTCCTGAGACGTCACATCTTACCACATGCAGTATCAAGGAGCAAATACTCCAGTCATGCAACCCCACCAATTCTATTTGATACATCCCATGCTAATACATTCTGTCAGTCAAAATTAAAGTTGGTCTCATATTTACAGAAAAGTTGCATCTCTGTCATCTGGGAGTAAAGGGCAAAAACTTTGGTAAACGGCAATTAAAAAAAAAAAAAAAACATATTTCAAATTATTTGTTTTATTTTGAAATGTTTGAACATTTTGCTATTATCTCTCTAGCATATGGTATTTTTAGCAGTTTTGCACTTTTTTCTAATAATCCAAAATACATTATGATGCTACGAATTGTAATTAAGTCAAATGCAAGAAATATTGTATTTGGAAATTAAGTTAAGAGGCCATCCCTATCTGTGTAGGTATAATATATTAGTATGCATGGCTCACATTTGTCTCTATAGATTATTTCAACTGGAAATAGCAACAACTCAATCTGACATAATTAAACACAATTTAAAATTTAGGAAAAAATCACAAAGCGAACACTTTTTAATTGCGATGACATCATAACAAAATCAGCCAAAAGTAGACTCTTTATCAAAGATATCGTCTTTTATACTCTAGAAGCTACTTTAGAATACATTAACCTCACACGGGCTAAATATTTACAGTAGGTGAAACCTTTTTGACTCATTCATTCCTTACTTTATCATTGCTCAGGGTGTTGCAGTGGGGGCAATTGTCTTCCTTTTGTAGTAGTCACAGTACTAAATCTAATTTGAAATGGTTATCAGCTTGTTGGGGTCCTCCACTATAGCTAATGGGATGTAAAACAAATCACTGTTTACCATGTTTATCATTTACCTTACGTTATCCTCCCTGTAATGTAGAAGAGGATGTTCACTAAATGTGTGTTGGTCTAGTATCTATCCGTACTTTGGTAGAGTGTGGATAAATAGTTTTTGGCCCTTCACGAATGCATCACTTTCTTTGTTTTTAAAAACGACTAAATGCGAGGTGATCTACTGTAGCATTTCTCTTCGGGCTGTGTTTTAAGTTGTATTTGCATTTTGAAATTGACTCAATGTGGCAGTTTACAGTGTTACTTCCTATCTAATTCCTGTATGTTACTGTATGTTTTAAGCAAATTGTTCAGTGCAGATATAGCATAGATTGGTAGATTCAACAATGAGCGCTGTGTTGCAGGACTGATAGGAATAGGTAGGTAACCGTTGGTATCCGTTGCTCTAACCCACCTGACAAGTTCATTCTTGTCTCCCAGGGGAGCAGTTGCTGCCAGTCTTGCTTCTGTCAAGCAGGAATATACCACCTCTTGTCAGTTTGCACAGCCTGCCTGACTGGCAGACAGGATTAGTTGTGATTGAAACCCACTCCTTTACCAGGCTTTGAGTCCCGCTGCTTTGACACAACGAAAAAAAGGTGCTGCCTGCTGGCTTTCTCACAGCTGTTGACATGCATGGTTTGTGTGAGAGACAGTTGAGTCAAGTGTTAGGCGTAAGGACCTAGAGCCACTAAAACGGTCACCGTGGTTGGATCAGTGGTTGGCAGTAGAGCGTAAACTTGATTTCATCTAAATGCACACGTACATTATGGGAGGCGTATCGCTTATTGTCATGCTTTTGCCAGACCACGGCATATCTCTTTTTTTTAAACTTTTTTTTATAACTGAATAAACAGAAAAAAATCACCCCATAATAGGAGGGCAAATCATTTGGAGAAAATATGTAATTATCTCGATAGATTTTTTTAAAAACGTTACATCATTGTGCATATCATGAGTAACACTGGCAGTACTGTATATTTTAAATGAATAGTCTTTGTGCAGTTGCACATTTGTGTTGAATCCGGTGCTGCAGGCAAATGTTACTATAGTGACTGATGCATTCATTTTCAATGACAGGAGAGATGATTAAACATGTACTTTCTTCTATATATTTCAAACTGTTAATCGTTCCTTACTTTAGTGTTATTTTTAGCTATTCATTCACTACAATTGTGTTCCATTCAGTTTGGCATAGCTACAGTACATACAAAAACACAGCCCAAGCTATGCACATAATTAAATGTAACATTGTTATTTACGATTTGTTGGCAAAGGCCAAATAAATGTACAGAATTGTCAGGGATGCCCACGCCTATATAAGGACTTCTGGGACTAACATATTTAACATAATGTGAAAATTTGACATAGTTTTCAATATTTGCCCTTGCCAAGGTTTGATTAACTGATTAATTGATCACTTAAGGATACGTTCACACTGCACAGTGCACACAAATCTGGCCTATATCTGTTTGTTTTTTTTCGCCCCTAAAAAGCATGCGATAAATGCAGAAAGAAAAGGCCTAGGGCAGATGCAGATTAAATCCACTGGCATTCTGCGGGCAATGTGCATCATGCCTGGTGGAGAAAATATTCCATGGGAGTATTTAACAGGCTTTAGTAGCCTACAACAGTAGGATATTGGGCTTTCTTTTGTACAAATTTGCTGAATCTACCTCATGTCAACATCACTTCAGAACTGTGATCATTTCACACTAGAATCTGATACGTGCCACATTTAACAGGTAATGTGAACAGCAAAACAAAAAAAATCTGATTTGAGCACTAAATCTGAGTTACTCCAACGGACGTTCTACATTTTAAACGGTCACATGGTTCATGGAGAGGAAAAACATGGTTCCACTTTCAACTTTTTCCATCTTTAATACTTTTTGGAATTGAGCCTTTTCTTACAAAGAAAAACATCCAAGCCTGGCTGAAGTTTTCAAAAACAAACGCACTCCCAAAAGCACCTGGGAAATTGTGTTATAGTCTGATGAAACAATGTTTAACGTTTTGGCCATAACTCCAAAAGGTATGTTTGGTTTAAAAACAACACTGCACATCACCCAAAGAACACCATACCCATAATGAAGCATGGTGGTGGCAGCATCATGCTTTGGGGCTGTTTTTCTTCAGCTGGAAGTGGGGCCTTAATCAGGGTGGAGGGAATTATGAACAGTTCCAAATACCAGGCAAAACATTCAGGCGTCCGTTTGAAAGATAAAGATGAAGTTCACCTTTCAGCACGACAACGACCCAAAGCACACATCCAAATCCACAAAAGCATGGCTTCACCAGAAGAAAATTAACATTTTGGAATGGCCCAGCCAGAGCCCAGACCTGACTCCAATTGAACATCTGTGGAGTGATCTGAAGAGGGCTGTGCACAGGCGATGTTCTCGCAATCTGACAGATTTGGAGTGGATTTGCAAAGAGTGGGCAAATATTTCCACATCAGGATGTGCCATGTTAATAGACTCCTACCCAAAAAGAATGAGTGCTGTAATAAAATCAACAAAAAAGTATTAGTTTAAGGGTGTGCAACCGGGTTATTGTAAGGTTTTTATTTTTTATTTTTCCCAACTGCCAATGATATTGCAGCCTTGTTAAAACCCATTTCCTGCTAATGAGTTGATTGACACCTACAGTGATGCCACCTGTTTCAAGGCTGATTGTAGAGGTTGTGCTTGCAATATCAGGACTGTTTTAACCAGGCTAATGATCTTGATTTTGTAAGTTTTTAGATGCATTGTTCATTGAGACTAGGGCCTCATACAATATTAAACAAAAGGCAATTCCAATGTTTCATGTGTACTTTTTTGAGATGCAAATGTGTCTTGATGCAAAGGAATACACACTATTTGCAGGCTTGTCTTTTTTCCTGGCATATTTTTGCTGGCCTAATATAAATACTTTTATTTTCTCCCTGTAAAGTTCTTTCCCCTGAAATCTTCAATAAAAAGCATCTGACATGTTATAATGTAGTGCATTTATGTGCTTTATAGTGGCATAAAACAGTGACTCAAACAGCACTCAAAATCTTTTGGAAAACGGGTGATTTAAAAATAATCTATGATTTAATGTGTTATGTAAATGTACATAAGATATTTTTCTCTCCCCTAATTTAGAAGAATGTTTAGCTTTTTTCAATTGAGTATCAAACAATGAGCCTGCTAAACTGAGAGGACAGGTGGATGTGAGATACCAGCACACGTCTCAGTTGTAGCATGAAGAGCAACAGTATATCAAAGGTAGAAACCAGAGCCATGAGTTACGCCAACAGACATTCAAATATTTCCAGGAAGTGCTTGGTGGGCAATTTTAATACATACATACATACATACATACATATTTTTTTGGTAATTAGTAGTCAATAAATGCATCAATTTACATTTAAAATATAATTTAGGGTACTTTAAGTATTTAGGCTAACTTCCGGGAACTATTTTGAGGCTCCGCTGATGTGGAATAAAACGGTCCATTGGAGTGAACGGAGATGATGCGACTCTCTTTACATGGGTCTGGTAGAAACCATTCAGGGACTGTTTCAAAAGATTTGAGCAGATATTAAGGCATGATTGTGGGCTATTCTGCTTTTGCTCTACAGAAAGAATAAGCCCTATATCAGTCAGTGAGAATAGAATAAATAGAAAATCATCAGAAAACGGAGCGCCAAACATCTACAAAACGAGAAGAGGGAATGGGTACCCATATAAATAGTTAAAATATTTCAAGTGATTTCAGGATGCGATGGTGAAATACTGGATGTTAGTGGCCTCAGCCGTTGCAAGCTGTTTACTCTGCTAGCATTCTTCACTCTTCAACTGTACTATGAACAAGCCTGCAAACATATCACAGAAATATGAATAGAAAACGTCAAGGTGCGTATGACTATACTGAAGTTCCATGGAATACATCTTGAACTGGACTCCTGTCTGTAATCTCTTATTCTTCTACAACCGGCAGGATGAAAAACTCACTTCAAAACATAGAAAGTTTTATTGTACATGACCTGCCATTGCGTGTTATCTTTAGTCTACTCGTTTTTATAGTGGGTATATGCTTTTGATTTCGTTGGCAGCGGTATGCACACTGCACCTATTGATTTTCATTTCTCCATGTCGTCATGTCATGAACTTGTTCTGGAAGGTTAGCAGATTACTGTATATATCTAGATCCAGAAAATGATAATGTAAATGGACTTTCTAAGTTGTGAAAGCATTTGCTTCATCAATGCAATTATAGACTGGATTTTCCCTAAATGGACCATCAATTGAGTTACACTGTAACATCCCCAAGAACCCCCCTTCCCCCAGTAATCACCCTGGCTTGTTTGACTTCAAGAGGAGCCTACAAGTGTGGAAGGGGCGTCTGGGGGTTCTGGGTGCACTACAACACAATCAAGTAGTGCTCCTTTAGTTTAGCTGTGGATTTACAGGCTGTTTTAAACACACATTGTTCTGCTGAGGCATCAGGCAGCGACTACCTTTGGCTTCTGATCAGGCATATTAGCTTCCTGGCAAACTAGCCGCTGCTTTCCTAGAAATGGATCAGATATCAATTCCACTAATGGCTCCCTATCATAGCAGCTTGGCACTGCATTGGGATTCGGGGAAAGATCAATGTTGTCACGCCACCTTTTGGTTTTGCTTTTCATCTCTCTATTCAGATTCCCCTGTGCTGTCGAGATCCATTGTAAGCGTGGTCATATTTGGACTTAATGGCAATAAACCTATTCTTTGGGCATATGTGAAGCATTGGCAGAAGTACAGTAACCCACCTTTTGTCTTCCCTTATCAGAGCATGTGGAACCCACCGAGCAGCGGCACTGATCACGGAGGCCATGTGACCGCCAGGATGGAGACGACTCCGGCTGTGGGCACAGCCAGTATCTCGGTTTCACAGCAGCAAGTGCCTAAGAAGTTTGCCCCCGTGGTCGCGCCCAAGCCCAAGTTTAACCCCTATAAACCGCCGGGAGAACCTTGCAACTCTGACAGTGGAGGTAACTAAATATATAAGGCTTGAATTATAAAGAAACCTCTTTTTATTATTGATTTGATGTTTTAAATTCAGTAGGGTTTATGTGTCTGACACTGTCCTGCAGAACCCAGAACCTCCATATTATAAAGCAATACTGTTAACCTGTGGTGACATTTTGTGGATCTCAAGTCAGTGCTGGGGCAAATACTTTGTGTGGAATAACCTAAATGCTACACTTGATTTCTTAGTCTAAGACTCCATAGTCCAGTAGTTAATTTATGATAAACGTACCTGAAAGATATACTGTAAGTGTCCCAGATTAAGGCCTCCTCCTGCGTTGTGTCTATGCATATAGTAAAAATTATAGTACATTCTAGCACCTACAACTATTGCTCCACTTCTTTTAATGAAGATAACCACAGTAAAATGTCTGTGATGTTGTATAGATTGTGGAAAGTGTTGCTTTCAAATTTACACAAAGGCACCATTTGCATGTGTTTTTCTGTTTAAGGTTAAAACGGCTCCTGAAATAACTTTCACAACTTGTTAATGATTTTCTAAAAGAGTGTCATTAGGTAGGCTTTTCAAATAAGTAGTTTATCCCCTCACTCATTAATTGATATTCATTCTATTTATAATTGGTATCCATAGTAACAGTATAGCATTTATCAGAATATACTGATAAGAGATGACTTTATATATTTGTTAACAGAGATAATTAAGATCTATTTTGGTGTATTGATAGAGTTGTAAGATTAATTAAAGGTCTTATTTTTGCATACAGTACAGTATCCTTTTGATGTCTTATGGTAAAATAAATTATAGAGGCATAACAAAATGAAAACTATAGTGTGAAAGTTTTCACACATACAGCAGAACGCACGTCATTTAATGACACATTTTATGTATGAAACACAATTTGTTTGAACACATTAAACACACAAAATAATAAATTAAATATAATACAAAGATCGTTCAAGTTACAGTATGCAATGAAAATTATGTGTTGCAAGTTTCTATCAGTGAGTGGGTTCATACATTCAGATTTCTCCCATCCTGTATGTATAGACAACAAACCAGTTTTTAATGCCTATAAAGAACATTGCTTAGCACAAAACGATGACAAATACTAAACTGGAAGAACTGAGACATAGCCAAGCTCGAAGGAAAAGCACGCCCCTTTTTGTTAGTCGCATATTATTGTCATTATGCACAGTTGTGCGCATGAACAAATGGGGTACTTGACTGTGCTAGTGGATACAAAAAGTTGTGCGTGTTAAATCACGATGCCTGCAACACATCGTGATGCCTGTTAGCCATCGGCGATAGACGATGGCATCATATATCGGCCCAACCCTAGTCTGCATACGCCTTGTTTGCTTCCAGCCTTACCAGTTTAGAATTTACACATTAAATAGGAAGAAAGTTTAAAACTGCATATAAAATGTGGCTAAAGGAAGGTGCTTATTAAAGAGGATTGTGCGTAAGGTTGTGTTTTAATAAGGTGGTCAGCTTTCATGTTTCCTTCCCTGAAACTGTATGGTAGGATTAGAAGATCGCAGATGGTTTATGGGCTTCTCTCTGAACCAGACGTATTGTAGTTTCTGATATTTATGATAGAAATAGTGAAGATTTGCATATATTTTTGTTTCCCCTTTTGTGTTCTAGTTACAGTAACTACTTTCTACTGTTTCTCATGAAGACATTATAATACTTCCTCAATTTCCAGTAAGGGAACCTTGTCCAGGAAGGCTTGTATAGTCTACATCTAAATTAAGACCCCTTTGGGACTGTTGGTTTTCTGATAAAAACCCCCCCCACAAAACACAACATATTTTGACCAATATACTGACATTTTAACATTAAATTAAGCACGTAAATTGGCAAATAATAGTTTCCTTGTTACAATACTTGACAATGTAAAGATATTAATCATGTTATAGGCATGTAATCATTAGTCCTGTCCAGGTTTGGCTGACCATTCATTAGTGTAAGTGATACACAATTGGTTGGTTGTTTGTACTGTACAGCGCGTCCAGTCCTATATCCACATTTGTACCAAGTTGTTGAGTGAGACTATAACTAAGCCAGCACTCTAAATCATGTCTAAAATTACACATTTTTATTTTTAAAAAACCATAGTAGAAGGCAAATGAAGAGAAGCAGCTTCCCCTTGCTGTTGTCTGAGAACAATGCAGTTTGTTGCAATAGTTAACAGTACATTGATTCCTGAGTCAGTAGTAAGTAACATACTTACTTTGCATTGCTTTAGGTTATTTTTAAAGACAAAGATGCTTGCTTAATATTAACATGTTAGAGTTTAACAGTGGTACATTCGACCTTGTACTGTATATTATGTTTGTAGGCCATACAACATTGTTTTATAGTCAAATAGTAACCGATAGTAACACGCGTCACAATACTAATGTACAGGTGAATACATTGTAGTAGTGTGTTCTGTGAAGATGCTGGGACCTTGTATAAAATACAGACTTTAAATAAATGTAACAACACAAACAATATCTAAAAGCATTGTGATTAATGTAAACATAAAATAGAAGAATGAATGTAAGTGAGAAAACTTTAATTAAAACAAGAATATGATAACCGATTTATTGTTTGAGTAGTACACAAGAGAATAATTAAAATTTAAATATGAAACATTTTAATATGATTTCAAATAGCATTGGAATACAGATGCACATTATATGTAATGGTTCAATGTGTCTGGAATCTTTTTCATTTACTATTGCATGACCGTGCTTAAATTTTAATTATGTAATCTCTCCCCCCCATACAGCATGTTGTCTTTTGAAAAATGCTGATTAAATAAAGAGCATTGCACAATGGATGATAGACTGCAATGGGCATGAAAGCAGTGTAAATACATGGTACTGGTGCTGTTCTCTGTGCAAAGCATGCCTTTAATCACTGGCTCTTGCAAGGCTTTACTTTTCTAATTACTGTTATGTATCAAACAATTGAATAGATTTTTAATAGGGCTGAATACAACAGCTAACAAACATTTATGATTATGAAGATGCTTATTGGTTGTTGGTATTTGACCAACCAAACATATTAGCCAACTCCAGACATTGCCCCATCCCAACCAGACACACACACACACACACACGCACGTTTGCACACAGTCAGCAGATAAGGCGTCTTTATGAACAGATTATCAGAGTTCTCAAATTTAGTGGTATGTCAAATGGGACGGCCTGATGTCAAATGAAGGATTAGCATAAAAATGAGGCACAACCCAATTTGGCACAACGACACCCTGGTGCCCTTTATCAATCTATGGCCTGTTTAAAGATGTAGAACATCTGAAGCTGCTAGCACGGGGCGCGCATGCAGATGACCATGTTATTAGGGTATCTGATGGGAACCCCACCCTTATTGAGAGAAGCCCAGCAGGAGGAAATGAAAAGGCCTACCAGTGTCAGGCTTTATACTCAGTCCTTATGCCAGATCAGATTTGAGATACTGGTGGGTTTATAAGATGATCTAATAAGATTCAACAAAGAGGACGGGGATTGCAAAGGTGGCCCCATAACTTCTGTGTTTGCCAACCTATCTACGTAAGTACTGTACATTTATAGGGACTTTAGGGAGAAATCATAGCCTTGCATAAAATAAGCTTCCCATTTAGGCTTCACTTGAAGACCCTGTCTTTGGTACACACATGCGTTTACAGTAGTTGTCTACACAGCCGTTGCAGGATGGATTTACATGTGGTTGTCTGTCTGTCTGAGAACACTTTAACATTATGTTTAGGAGATTCATCATATTACACATACTGTTGAATGCATTTCAGTAGGCTTAAAATACATCAGTGGCGTTTAACTCTAACATTAGTATGCTTTTATAGATTGATAACTGCTGACAATCATGTTTGATTAGTTTATGGAGCTTGAACATCTTAGTGAGGGGGTCATAAGATGTTTTAGTTGCATACAAATTACTTTTCACTCTTTTACTTCCCATAGTTATACTAACTCTTTGCTCAGAGCAATTGAAAAGTGTTAAACATCTGCATAAGCGCTTTTTTAAAATTTTTATTCCTCCTCGCTTGACTGCCCAAAAGCAAACTGACTACCGGTTGTTATGTCAGAGTCCCTACATGAACGTCGCCAAGAGAATTTACAGGAAATCCACCAATTAGAGTCTTGGTGTCCCAATATAAACCACAGGCTTATGCTCTGAGCACATACAAAGGCCACTTTTATCTAAGTAGAGCAACAGACCTTAACTCTGAATACTTTGTCCGAAGTGAAGTATAGCTGCAATAACAATGATTTAAATTGTGATAATGCGGCTGATACTTTACTCTACGAACTACGAATTAAAGGCGTAGTGTGTAAGTTATACTTTAGTTTCATTATGCAATTTCATGGGTATTTTAAAACCTTGCAGCATGGTATTTCCATACAGTGTACATGTGTAATAGCAGATGGTATATTGTTTGCTAAGGATGCACCGATTGCGTTTTGTTTCTGGCAGATTTGGATTACCTGTTTATTTATACACTTTTTTCCAATTCATAATATTTTATTGCTCTGCTTCATTTAGATGAAGAGATATTAT
>JAODLL010081868.1:0-15536 GCA_026546735.1 Forbesichthys agassizii | reverse complement strand
TAAAACTGGGGAGATATGGTCCCTCTTCTTGGTACCAGTCAACAGTCTGGCAGCCGCATTCTGGACAAGTTGCAGGCTCAACATGGATAACTCAAAATTCCGGAGTACAAAGAATTACAATAATCAATTCGAGATGATATCAGAGCATTTATAACAGTCTCCAAGTCTTTAAAGGAGAGGAAGGATTTCAGTTTCGCAATGGTCCTTAGATGAAAAAAGCTCCCTTTTACGTCAGAGTTAATGTGTTTGAATTTTAATCCAGAATCAAAGATAACTCCCAAATATCTTGCATGAGGGTGCACATAGGCAGACAAGGGCCCCATATGTTGTGATAATTACTGAATATATTTTGGAGTGCCAAAAAAAATTACTTCCGTCTTACTCTCATTGAGTTGGAGAAAATGATTAGCCATACAGCACTTAATTCTTTTAAGGCAGTCAAAAAGGGACTTCAAGGAGTTTATCTCCAGGTTTTAACGATAAATACAACTGTGTATCATCTGCATAGCAGTGGTAAGGTATGTTATATTTTCTGAGAATTGATCCCAGGGGGAGCATGTATAAAGAGAATAAAATAGGCCCCAAGATCGAACCTTGTGGTACTCCACATATGATAGCTGCAGATGATGAGTTAACATTTCTAATATTAATTGAAAATGTTCTGTCATTCAAATAAGATGTGAACCATTGTAAGGCAACCCCCTGGATGACAACATCTTTCTAAAAACGACCAAGAAGGATGGCATGATCGACAGTGTCAAACGCAGCACTAAGATCAAGCAAAAAAAAAAGTAAAACAGCAGAATTCCCAGAATCCCCATATAGCATCAAATAATTTAGCACCTTAAGAAGTGCTTTTTCTGTGCTATGGTGTATCCTGACGCCTGACTGAAAGTTGTCCAACACATTATTTTCACTTAGAAATGAAGAGAGCTGGGAAAGAACAACCTTTTCTAGTCGTACTGAAACCAAAAGAATAAGACTGTGTGTGTAGCCTACCTACCCTAATACATCCACTGATGTCTCTGTAGTAGATCAACTTGGCCTGGCTTGTAGACCGCGGCACGGTTAATACTAGGTCAGCAGCAGCCAACAATGTTAGCGTTAGCACTCTGCTAGCGTTACATGCATTTGTACTAAATGGTCAACGAAAACATTGAGGAACGCAGTGAAAATGCTACACGTGAACACGGATCCATTGAAGTGTTGTAAATATGCTAAATGTATAATGCACTTAATTAATTTTAAACAAGCTCTTGCAGATTTAATGTTAATTAAACACTGTGGAAGCTTTTATGTTAAAATATTAAAATCAGTTAAAGGTGTAGTCAGCGATTCTGAGATAATACACTTTTTGCCAAAAAAATATCATTTAGTACATCATGTCTTGTCACTCCTCACCTTCCTCAGCAAGTAAACTAAGTAAACAAGTAACTTAGTTCACCTTTTTAACATTTACACATATGTACGAAGTAAGGAGAGATAAAGAATGGTCATGTTGAGTGATAGATTCATTGCTGTATTGATGTATTCCTATATCTTTGATGGTAAATGTTCACATTTGTTTTTAATAAATTATATTTATTTAGCCATGGTGGAAAGAATGGTGGTGCCAAGAAAAGGCGAACATCAGTTCAGCCTCCGTGACCCAAAAACCAGCCGTATGTCTCTGTGATGTATCTGCATGTGAAACAGGATGAATGTAATTAACAATGTAAAGAGATGGGGACCTTCAGGCATACAGTGATCTGGTGTAACATGAACCCATAGAGCAAACAAGGAATTACATTAGGTTGTACACACTAAAAGCTACAGTATATCTCCTGAAGCACTTGTTCTGGCAACATGCAATTATTTTTAATAGGAGCCACTATGGCCATTGGCCTAATGCCTACAGCCTTGTTCAATGTGTTGTCAATTTAATTGATTCAAATGATTCTTGAATCGATGAATACATTTCTGGATATTTTGTCACGGTTTGGTCATGCAATAATGGGATGTGTATGGTGGGGTGGGTCTGAATAGCCATCAGATATTTGACATCTTCATATGTCACCTTCTCTGGTCAGACACACAGAGCCATGCACTGCTGCTTTCTGCAGGCAGTAGCACATTGATTATGGTGTGCATGTGTGTGGGAAAGAGAGAGAGAGAGAGAGAGAGAGAGAGAGAGAGAGAGAGCTGGTCTGGAAAATGTTTTCTGGTGGGTTGTGGGTTTCTGGTGTCTCATTCATGATATGAAGGTAACAAGCCTGGATGCTTCAAACACACACACACGCACGAAAGCACACATTTGACTTACTTGCACGCACACACGCACGCACGCACACCCACAAATACATTTGACTTTCTACCAATTTACAGCGCACACTCACACAGACACTGGTATACCTGTGCAGTGTTGTATTAAAAAAGGGTTTGATGAGGTGTCATTAAGTAAAATCTGCTGATACGTCCACATTTTTAAAGCCTGACATCTCCATGTGCTGTTAATTTGTTTAACTGGTTTTATGCAGCCATCTAAAACTCAATCATAAAGCCTCGGTCCAGCTCTTTTTATGCGCCATTCACACTCAGCTGTTTTGGATATGTGTAGAAATGCAGCAGGTAGGATTTGCTGACCGAACATACATTTGGAAACATTCAGCTTTGTGTATCTTTCCATGGTGATTTTATACATAACAACCGTGTGCTCAGATGCTATTACTGTAATGGCTGGTAGGTAATACAATAATGACGGACGTGTGCTGTGAGCTGTAGCCTTGAGACTTATTGGGACCTACAGTTGACTAGAGTTGGGTCGTGAGGACTCGGCTTGTTGCCTGCTCTGAGATTGCACTTGACTGGCTTTACGACTGAGCTTGACTCCACTTATCTGAAAGACTTAACTTGACACTTCCAGGGTGCAAAAGAGAGAGAGACAAAAAGAGAGAGAGAGAACTGCAATGACACTTTCAGTTCCAATGCACCTTTTAACTTGCATGTATTTAACAGAGAGTTGTGTTAGAATGCATTTTTGTATACAGTAACAGTACAGTATGTGCATGACTACCCACATTATGGTCACTCAGAGTTGTTCATTTGTTTTAACATTATCTCATTCTGAGAGAGTATGCGTGTGTGTGTGTGTCGGTGGGTGTGTGTCTGTGTGCGTGTGTGTGTGCGTGTGTGTCAGGGAAGAGAACTCTGAGCAGCATGAGGAGAAATAGCTGCTGGCGCACCCAGATCGCGACGCGCCCGTAATGAGGCCGCCAGAGACTTTAAGGAGAGAGAGAGAGAGAGAGAGACTCCTCTGCTGACACAGTTTTAGAGAGAAAGACAACATTATCTGTCAAAGGAAGATACAGAGGAGGGAGGCAGGGTGAGGAGAAGGAAAAGGAGAAATGGAGTCAAATAAAGAGGATGTCTTGAGGACATGACAGTTTGAAGCTTCTTTCTGCTGCAGATTTAACTTTTAATTGCTATTATTATGGGAATAGAGTGACTTGGCGAGACGTTTTGAGAGAAATAATTTTCAATACAGGTGTTTTGAGACGCATTGCTTTAAATTTGTGGACATTTAGTTTGATTTATAATGTTTAGAGCTGGTCTTCCAAATGAATAGTAGTGTGTGTGTGTGTGTGTGTGTGTGTGTGTGTGCGTGGGGGGTAGTAGCACAAGTCATGAACACAATAATGCACACTCATATTTTACAAATCTGACAAGCCCACGGAATCTCATGTGTTAAACAGCTTATTGGGATAAAGGTGGGTGAAGGTATGAGGCAAAACATGCATAATCTTCTGCAGCCTACTTAAATGCATTGGTTAAGTTTGCTGGAGCATATGACATGTATGTCAACTGCCATCAGAGAGTTCAATGATGCAGTATGTGTACCCACCCAGACCTCTAAACATTATATTATACTACATTAACTCTAAACGTGCAGGGGCTTCAACAGTTGAGAAATATTTTTCCAGAAAATAAGTTTAATTTGTTTTTTGTAGCACAATTTCTAGTGATTAACCGATTGAATTTTAAAAAATTAAAATAATAATAATAATAATTATTATTATTATGATAATAATAATAATAATAATAATAATAATAATGTTCTGAATAAAGCTTCCCAAAGAAATAGTGCTAAATTGCGTGGGCATTGTATATCATTGCACATTTAATTTTAGTACGTATTACAGGTGATATATGAATTATTGCGTAAAATGACAACAGGTGCATTATTAAGGTGGCAGTATTTAAGTTTGCGTGTTTTCATGGTTTTCCGCCGTAGAGTCGGAATGGAAAGCAGAGTTCGATATGATGGAATTAGGGTGTTGGTGGAAAAGACAATTTAGCATACAGTATTGTTGATCTACAGCATAGACGCGTGAATTTAACTAGAAAAGACAGTATTGTACAGTACTGTAAGTGCTGGGAGGCAGATAATAAACATTTTCATTCAGGTGTGCTAGATTATTCTAAGGAAAACAATGTATCTCAGTCCTAACAAGAGCCTGCTTGGCGGTTTGCACCTTCCTTTCAAACAAATTAAATGTCACAATCACGTGAAATAGCTTTTTGGCTTGATTTATCACATTGTGTGTATAAATTAATGTATTTGCATTAATTTATCACATTTACATTGAAACACCCAAAATTGCATATTCATTAAGGTAAGCATAAATGAACAATATATGCTATATTTGCACATTTGAAAAACCTCATACTCTGTGCACACCGTTAGTAGATCAGTTTACGTGTTATGTGTGCAAATGCTTTCAAGTTTGCACACATTTTTATTCATGCAAACCTTCAGTAAAGCTGGCCCTATATGTGCAAATTTAACACTGGTTGGAAAAAAAATATTTTATAGATATGGTTATTTTGGTAATTTTTGTTTTTTTGCCTTTCAGAACATTTATGCTGGCCATGAAGGTCTCAAAGTTAAAACAAATATATAATGTGGCCTTTCTAATACAGTATCAGGCAGAAAGGGGAAGATAGAGAAAACCAGACTACATACTAATGAAGAGAGGACTCTCTTGATAACTTGTGTGTGTGTGTTTGAGGTTGTGATTAGTGGAGATGCGATAGTCCTGAGGAGATGTGGGGCACAGCGCTGTCTGGTGAGATTGGAAGAGCAAACTACAGCCGTATCCATTCTTCCACATGATGTGTTTCTGTTTTTGACCCATTAACCCATGAAGAGCACCAAATTCATGGTTTTCCCCAAAAAACCTTTGCAAACTGTCCAACTGCAGCCTGGACATGCCTACCACACAGCGATTCATAGAATGAGGTGCAACAGTAAAACATTTTGGTTTGTTCTAGATCTAATGAGAAAAAGTATGTATTAGATTTTGTGTGTAAATGCTATGTTACAGTAACAAAGAATGTGATATGAACACATCTACCAAGGGAATATAATATTTCTAACTATATTGGTCTTGTCTCTAAGTACCGGCTTAATCCTCTGGGTTGTTTTGATCTGAGACGTCGCTCTCCCCAAAAGGCTTATTTAATGTTCAGTCTTTTGACCACCAGAGATTTAAACTAGTTTAAGTTTAAGAAGTTTGAGTTTGAGTTTTTCAATAGTTGCAATAGCAACAACAGTTATCCTATCTCCAATATACTGTAGTCAGCATTGGGGCAAAGCTGCTTTCATGGAGCAACATCAGCCTGGGGTAAACACAAGGAGTGGATATCTGGCTAGTGTTAACCACTTGTTTTTGCTCTATCTGCATCATTAAGGTACCAGGTAAACTAACAACGTATTTTCTGATATGCCGTAGCCTATAGCATGCATGCTTACTGTAAAACCTTTGATGTCTCCAAATTACTTGTATTACTAGCCTATAATGCCCAGTATGTGACACCTGTGACACCGGTTAAACACCTGGTAAATACTTTATAATACTGTAATGTAGCCCTTGTTCCTAAATACTTGACTTACTGTCAGTCAGGCAGAAGTGTCAGAAGTGTATGCTAAATGAGTACACTACATTTAAATAGTGGTTTAAAAGTAAGGTCAAATTGAGTTATGTTGTTATGTGAAAGCCAGGAAATATCAGGAACGGAAAACTGAATATCCACTTCACTATGGATGTTACATGTAATAATAATCTCAAAGAAATATCACATCCGTGTGATTATTTGTCTGAAATATTAAACACAAAGTGAAAAAATTCTAGCTTGAAAGTGAAAACACTCAGGCAATGTGTATCTGATTGCATCTTAATGTCTTCTAGAGCAACAATGTCCATGAATATCGGAAATAGACAGAATCTCCATGGCATTTAAGACGTTTCCCAGTGAATAATCTTGCGGCAAATATTCCCTCACGAGGCTTTATGATAACAGATTCATATGCACTGCTGGTAATTACCATGGCGATGATAATTAATTGCTACAAAGAGAAACGAAAGGAGTTGTGTTGGGCTACAGGGAGCTTTCAGACCCTGCCTCCATGACACAGCAGGATTACTTGAGAGACTTGATGAGAGTGATACCAGCTGTGCAGCAATACGACAGAAAACTGGCTTTCACTGAATTCCTTTTTGAGTTTTTTTCTCAAAACTTTATATTAAAAGGTATGCTAAGTACACTTAAGTCAACTTTGGTGGTTTTCACCTCAAGCAACAACTCCCAAAAAGAAACTTTAAGAGCATAACATACGGTAATAATGGCCTGTTTATACATTTGAATTAGAAAGGAAACCAACTGCATGCAATTTTAATCCCCAAAACATTCCAATGAAGATAGTGATTCAATTCTTAAGAAAAAATTAAACCAAAAGAAAAAATGTTTGATTAGCTTTAAGACAGGATGATACAAGGTCAGAATGTATTGACTAACATGTAAGACATGTAAGGCATACAGTAATATTATAAAAACAAAATGAACATCAGTATCAATGTAATTACATACATTTTTACTATAAATAGCTAACCTCCTTCAATAGCCTACAGCTTGGTACACTATTTGGGCCTATCCTCCAAACCATTTTAAACAGTCCCCTATTCCTCCACCACCAAACTTCACATTCAGACAGGTAGTGTTCTTCTGGCATCCACCAAACCTACATTTGTCCATTAAACGCCTAGATGAGTAAGCATGATCCATCAACTCTAAGAGTCCATGGTCTCTCACTTCAACCACTGATGCTTGACATTGCCAATGGTGAGCTTATAGGCTTATGTGCAGAAATACTTTATGAAGCTAACAACGAACAGCACTACGGATGACTGTGAGTACAGACTGTGAGATGCAGATGGTGAAAATAATTGCCTTAATGTCCGGGTACTGCAAGCCTGTTTCACATGTTCTTTTCCTGAATGGATGGATGGATGCATGGATGGATGGATGCATGCATGTATGGATGGATGGATGTCCACACACTGACTGGTGTGCAGATGTGAATGTAACATACAGTATAAATGAATACTGCTTTATAAATATGTTTTGGGATTTGGAGGGATATGTGGTCAAGGCTGTTGACTGCCAGTCAAATGAGAGAGGGTTCCATCTGCAGCATGCAAGCTACCTGGGAGTGTCCTTAAGCCAGATGCCTAACCCTACTAACTGCTCATTAATGCTGGTACTGTAGCTGTCACTGGAAGACACTTTGAACAGCGTACAAGCATTTATAATATTGTACATTATCATATATGGGCCAGATTGTACGAGATCTAAGACCCTTGTTTACACGAACAGAGGCTAGAAAGAGGATGTTAAATACAGGGTTGCTACACACGCACACACACACACACAAACACATGCGCACACACACACACACACACACACACACGGGTGCACACAGGCAGTGTTGAAGGTGCAGCTAGTAAATGTCTCTCTGAACTCCAGCTACAGTAATATAGAGAAACAATGGGGCCAATTTGGACCGTCCAATATGTTTGTGTTGTAGTTGCACTAACACACACATGTACACACACACTGTACTTATATATATATATATATATATATATATGGTGAATATACGCTGAAGAGAGAGAACTAACACACACAGATTAGAGAAATGCACAAAGCTCGGGCAACACAAGTGAAAGAATTGATTTTTAAACAGAATACGCTCAAGAGAGCAGCTTCTGTTATAATAGTCCCACTAAAGTAGATTTATAAATTGAAGTTTGTTCAAGGGCATGCCTGTGTGTGTGTGGGTGTGTGTGCACGTGGGTGTGTGTGTGTGTGTGTGTGTGTGTGCGTGCGTGAATGTATGTGTGTGCGCGCGTCTGTGTGTGTCATTATATATGTTTTTGTGTGTGTGTGTCATTATATATGTTTTGTGCACGTGTGTGTGTGTGTGAGAGCTTATTACAAGAGGCACGTGAAATTGCATGATTGAATGTGTGTGCAGGTGTACATGTCTGTGTGTGTCTATATATGTGTGTGTCCATGCGCGTACACGCTAGAAATGCAATCAGGAAGAAACTGTATTAGTCATAATAGACCTTGACTTCTTGCCAGTGCAGCAAACAACCACTCTCCTTGCTGCAAGATCAACATGAGAAGTAAGGGCGGGGGGAGGGGGAGCCTTTATAGGAAGGTCAAAGAAACAAAGACATAAATTTGTACATTTTGTAAATTGATCATAGCGTTGCCCTTTAGTAGCCCTAGAAGAAAAGATAGAAATAGTTACAAAAAACAAAGTCACTGCCCAGTTCAGCAGTCTCCGAAGCTTCATCTCAGTACCTGAAGAGACGCTTTCTTTCACTAAAGTGCTGCATATATATGAGTCATAATTGTTATGGGGATGGTTATTATTATTCACTAGTGCTGTTTACGCTATACATTCTCATATGCCTTTGTACACTCTGCATTACTCTAAATGGTTCCTCGATGTGGCTGGGAAATATAAGTATAAACTAGCACACACAGCATTGAACAATATTACAAGTGACATAAAGTGAAATAAAGTGAAATAAAAGTCTGTTTTAAAAGTCCAAGTGGCTACGTGACTAGCCCACATGTTTAGCAAAATAGTCCCATCTTCTATTCCTGCATCTGAAGCAAAGATACATAACACAGCGTAGCGAGACTATTAGTCACCTTTAAAGATTCTGCATGTGCCCAGACACAGCAGATACTGAAAGTATATTTCCAAGGGATTTCACGGTATTTGGAGGCATTATGCTAATGCTGCTACTTATACATTCTGCTGCTTATGAAACGTATGATCAGGTCATAACGTGACACACACAAACAGCTTCAGTGTTTGAGGTGAGTTTCATCAGTCCTTGCCACTTCAGTGGTTCGCTAAAGTGGGAGCCCCCAATGGGGTGGCACGATGACTTGAACAGCTTGCACACACACACACACACAGAGAATGACTAGTTGATAGCAGTTTTACGGTTTACAATGCACTCGTTACTATATGGGTACAGATCCATACCAAGAATGAGCATTTATCTGACATTTTCTCAACATGCATGGGCATCGATAATACTGAATGCACACAAAGCACATACAGTAGTCAGCTGAAGCACGCGCGCACGCACGCACACACACACACACACAGTATAGTGTATAATAATGCAGCGTGTCATTGATGACACATGATGAGAACAAAGAGGACAATCGCTACAGCTCAGATCCAACGATGATACAACATACACAAACACACAGACACAGTGCTTATCATACCCCACCAGCACGGAGCAGCTCTCCAAAGGTGGCATTTCAATGGCGTTTCAATGCATCCTGCTGCCATTCAGCTTGCCTAGCTTTGATTCACTTGTACGAGGCCCGACTTAACTGAGCTCGCCGCAACACACGTCAGGTAATGGGGTTTATTTGGGAATAGATTCAGAGGGTGAGAGGGACGGCCATGGCAGAGGCAAGGCCATTTCGATGCAAAAGTGCTTGGTGGATTTTAATGCCTTATGTGAATGCATTCCAGACAAATCAGGAATCTCAACAGAGGTATAGAGGTTGGTTGTTTCTCTGCTGTAAAATGACTGTGGATGCAGATGAATCGTTGCATGATGTGTGTTGGTGTTTGTTCAACACCTATTTATAATCATGCGGAACCTTAATGAACAAAAGACCTCACAATGTTTTAGCTTGCATACAATAAACTGATCTGGTGATACCTTTACCACAAACTGTAGACTATATAGTCTACTGCATGTATTTTCATTTTTATTTGACTATACAGTAGACTGAGTGAAATGGAGGGAAAGGAATGTGAATGGATTATTTGGTTATGGCTTTGGAGATTTAATAATTTGATAAGAGATCACAGGCAAATGCAGCTTGTGTGTGTGTTTGTGGGTATGTGTATGTGTTGGGGAATCTAACACACCCACCAAAGCACATGCATTCTCTCCCCCTCTCCCTCTCCCACCAGCCTTACAATAAAATGTGTTTACAGGAAGGAAAGAAGGACTAACTTGCAGTCTGAATCAAATGCCTAAAACACTAGCACACAGGCCTACTACACAGACTCTCACGTTAGCCTGTTGAAGGACAGTTCCGTTATACTGTAACCTAGAGTCAGACCTCTATGACCACACATTCATGAGTACTATACAGTAGGCCTACAACGTTTGACAACACTGTCAGATCGATCAGATTGTAGAGCAAAGGCCACCGGGGGTAAAAAACCAAAGCAAAATGTTTGATCAGTAAGCTACAGTATATTGTTTATAAATAGTATATTAATGTGTGAGCTGGAAAAAGAAGTGTCCGCCGGTGTTCTAGCATGCAATGCCTTTAACAAGGCGCTCCTTCAACCGATCAAACACGGAAAATCAGCAGCGTGTGGTGGCATTGTCTCCGCTTAGCATGTGGCGTACAGTGGGCGCGAAGCTATAGCGGCTCCGCTAATTTGCTCCGCTTCAACGGATCCGTGTTTGTGTGTGTGTCGGAGGAGCGCTTACACTGCATTCCACAATGTTTTCGTTGACACTAAAGTACAAACCCACGTACGTCACGTGCTGCATTTAGCATCCTGTTGCTTCTTTGTGTTGGAAGCTGCTGGCCTGGTATTCACCGCTGTCTTTTAGCTGCAGGGCTAAGTGGATCCACACATGCACATATCTTACCAGTGGATGTATTATGGTAGGTAGACTGCACACACATTAATATTCTTCTTTTGGTTTCAGGCAGACTGGGCACAATCACAGCACATTGCTTCCTCTCATAGTCCATTAACGGTACTGTTTATTCAGATACGAGCCTACGGTTTCTAGGTACACATTGCCAAGTCGATTTTTTACTTTTGTACTTTTTTGCAAATCATTATATTTACGTCGACAAATTGCCACAGTACTAACTATAATAACCATTCAGCCTATACTGCCCTTATAATTTGCAATATTATAAGCTTGTGTCTAGCAGAGCATGTGAGCAGAGTGGGGCGGGAGCGAGCGGGGAGAGCGAGCGAGCGGGAGCGAGCGGGAGCGAGCGGGGAGAGCGAGCGGCCGGATTTTGGACAGAGCACAGAGTGGCATTTTTTAAGAGATGGAGCGTCGCCCTATGTCCCACTCCAATGTCGCTCCGCTCACACGACGAGCCTGAAGCCTGCTCAAACCTGATCCAGAATGCATCTGTGTCATCAACAGTAGACTATTTTCAGTCAAAACTTGTGTCAATAATGGAGTTCAAGTCATACAGGTGTAGCCTAATATTAATATAAAACTTACTAAGAGTGATAATGTGGTACAAGAAAAAGAATTTGGTGACATTGTTTCAGTCAGTAAAGATTCATTTTGTAATCAAAACATGAAAGTGCTCCGTGAAAACGCTGGGAAGAAAGCAAAAGGTTAGCAAGTTGAATATGGGGCGCCATGCATTACAAAATCATATAGCACTGTAACGCCTTTTGTCCACGAAAAACATAAACGCGTTTGCATTAGGTCCACGAAATTTCTATGCAGCATGTACTTTCGTGCACGGAATTGGCAGATGTAGTTTGCATTTTGTGGACGAAAGGATCAATGCCCTTTGCATTATGTGAACGAAATGCTGGACGAAATGCATTTCGTGCACAAAATGCATTTCGTGCACAAAATGCATTTCGTCCCTTACAAAATACACTGTAAGGTACGAAATGCATTTCGTGACTCACAAAATGTATTTCGTGGCTTACGAAATGCATTTCGTCACTTAGTGAATCACGTAATGCATTGGTATGCTATGATGTGCACAAAAACCGGCCTGATGCTTTGAGCGAGGGGAGCGGAGGGGTGAACAGCTCCGTGAGAGATGGAGCTGAGATTCTCACCTCTCCACTCTGCACATATGCTCTGGTGTCTACGTGTGACATAATAAGAACACAACAATGCCTCAACAGGTGCACATGCAGTAATGTGTCGAACAGCAGTTGTCAGTCCACAAGAGAAGGGTTTGGCAGAACTATATTCATATTAGATCACATGAGACAGTAGGCAGTTACATGGACACTTCAGAATTGACGTGTTTATACGGAGCATTTTCATTCGGATTGGGTTTTTAACCCGATTCCAATCAGAATAGTAGGGTCCATGTACGGAAGGGATATCACTTATGCCACATACACATTGAAAGTGGTTATATCATAGTTAAATGGGAATGCTGAAGATTGTAGTTTTAATTGGATAGATTCTCTCAGCGGTGTATAAAGTAAGGAGTGATGGAACATGCTCTCTGGATCTCTCAATGCCCAAAACCACACACTATACAGTAGTGCTGGATTTCTGCACATTTGTACTCTGTGGGTGTGTTCGTGTGTGCGCATGCACGTTGGTCGTTCCACTGGCTGATCAAACCTCTAGCTTGTGTGGGAGGGAAAATCGTGTTGATGCTAATTCAGACATTTCTTCTCTTTTTATCTTCGTGTTGTTGCTCGGAGGTCAAATCAGACCGCCAGGGCTGTTCTGAGGAATATCTTTAATATCTTAAATTTCTCTTGGTCTGCCTTTCTCTCCTCCACTCTCTCTCCCTTGATCCATTCTCAGTTTTAACTCCTCCCTATTCTCCTTATCATTCTCGCTCCTGCTATGATTATTTAGCGTTTAGCAAGTTGGAGTGAAAGTGTCTTGTTCTGGTGAACTGATTGATTGTGTGTGTGTGTGTGTGTGTGTGCGTGTGTGTGTGTGGGTGTTTTTTGTTAGGGATACATTAATTTGAGGACTTGCTCGAGGATGCTTATAGGTAGCTCAACTCTAGGGTTTGAACCAACAAAATTCCGTCTGGGAGTCCAACACTCTAGACAACTAGACCATCCTGCTTTTGGATTACTGGAGAACATTGTTAGTTAGTAGAAGTTAGCTTTTATGTGCCATAGTGTTTGACTTTATTTCATCTGTCCCTTCTTCTCTCTACCATCGAGCACTAGAGCTCACAAAAGCATCACACGCGTGCACATCTCAAGGTCATTTGACGTTAACGCAGCACATAAAGAATACATTGTATGTTGCTGTGTAGTGTAAGTTGCAGTTCTGAAATGGAGACTGAATCGCAGTCAGTGCATGCGCACACACCCAACCTGCTACAGGTAGGGCCTGTTGAACTCTACACGTTACTACTGTTATAAAACACACTTAGCTCAACACAAGATTAGAACCACTGAGACGTTTTATAGTTGTATAGTTGTCAAAAGACAATACAAAGTGATTTATAGAATGCATGTGTTCTCATTCATGGAATTAACCCCAAGTCACTACAATGTTGGATTATGGCAACGAGTCTATTGCCTTCGCTTCTTTACTCAAACGAAACAATGTGGAATAATATCACACTTTATTTTAAAACATCAATACATGTGTGTGTCATTTTGCTGAGAAATGACAAGACGCACACACAAACACACAGTCTACTAATGCAGCAGTTACCTTTTTTGTGGGTGTTTCTTTCACAAAGCCTATCTGAGGTGTGGCAAAACAATATCCATGATGTCTGCCAAGGTATGAAAACTGTCCAAAACTGCCAGGTTATCTTTAATCCAGTCTGTGGTCGCTGCCTGTTTTGCCATCACAGTAAATGTGGTTCCAAACTGTTAGTTTGTCTGCTTGCATTATGCCACTGTTGTAGCAATGAAGCTACAGTGTTCTTCTTAGTATTCCAAATTGTTGATTTTTAAAAGGTATCTATTTTAAAAATGAATATAGCAGCATTACCATTTTTAAGGATATAGTGGAATATTGACCTTAGCAGGGTGTTGTAATCTGATCGCATTTTTTCATTATGTAGGCCTACCTAGTTCTGGCATTCATGTGGGGGTGTGTCAAACAAGTGTTCTGTTTGGCTGAAAAGCTGGTGATATTGTGCCATCTAGTGGCAGAAAGTACAGAAAAAAAAGACTAGTCTACAGAGCAAATCAAGGCCAGAAAAAAATGTTTGATTATAGCGCTCAAAGAAAAATTATAATTAGTTATGTGATATATAACCGTGATATGAACCGAACCGTGGATTTGGTGAACCGTTACGCCCCTAGTATATCCCTGACAGAGGTGCTGTGTACACAATACACACACCCTGAAAGTTACTCCATTCTCTTCTATACTGTAGTTGCTTATATTCTTGCTCAGAGTAATTGTATAGTACTGCTTAATAGTACAAGCAGACACCTACAGTACCTGATTACATCTACATAATTACTGTGGATAGCTCTGTTAATTTCATTTAAATATGAGCCTGCTAAATGACTACGTTGTCAATTGTAGATACATGTCAGTAATTATATGGAGGTCAAGGGTGTGAACACACAATTATCTTGTCAAGTTAAGTATGTCCAGGTATTTATTTTATAGATGTTTCCAATGTGCCACATTATTGAATTCCAAAACCACTAGAGACGTCTAATTTTAAAATATACATTCTTGTAACTTGCTGGTTGATAGGCAATACAACCTTTAATTATTAAATTATGGATAAAGAGTAGCAAAATTCACAGAGCTCATCCAGCATCACTGACAAAGCCTTCCATTGTCAAGTAATGAAATAACGACGATATTGCAGAAAATCAAGAGTCGGGCTAGGCCAACATGAACCATCAAGCCATCTGTCAAGTATAGCCAACTGCTAGAATATTGACTTTCCAAGGCCATGGGCTGTCAGCTTGTTGCCTGAAGTGTCAAACAACAGTGTTATGCCAAAACCATAAAGCCATAATGTATAGGTTTGTGTGCACGTGCGTGTGTGTGTGTGTGTGCACGTGCGTTGTATGCACTTCAAAAACGTGGCTTCAATAGCGTCAAAAATTTGATCCCGGAATTCAGCCTTTTACTGCAGGTTATAGGTTTATGACTGGGAGCAGTTGACTGGCTGCGCTGGGCTAAGCATTGCTAAATGCCTTCTCTGCCACACCATTTCGCACGCTTTTTTCCCCATCTATTATCCTGTCATCTACATGGCTGCTTCAACACAAACACCATAGCTCTGCTACTGTAGGTAAACCGACACACCGTAAATAATAATAGCAGAAATGCATTTTTCTTCTGCCTCAACTCTCAACTGTAGATGGAATGAATTTGGGGGAGTGAGAGAGAGAAAGTGTCTGTGTTGCGAGGCAGGGGGGGGGGATGGAGGTTGGGGGGGGGGGGGGGGGGGGGGGGGGG